>OMLM01009314.1:78904-96173 GCA_900302695.1 Helostoma temminkii
CTCTCTTTAATAATAATAATAATAATAATAATAATAACTTGTGCCTGAAAATGACATGAGAGGCCTCAACAGTCAATTACAGAGTGTTACTGTCTTTGCCTTTAGATGGTGAATGTTTACATTAAATCCTACACGTTGATTTAGAGTATGGGCTCTGTACATGGAAGATAACAGAGATCTTCACAGCAGACTTCAACTGAACCACAGGTTTCCTAGAAGACCATTTCACTGCCCACCCGACAAAGGATCCATGCAAGATCCCCTTCTTCCATTTATTATTGTCAGTAGTTAGATATGATTGTTTGATAAGTTAATGTAGTTTGTGTGAAGCTCAATATGGAAATTTTTGACTATTAGTCTGCACACAACAGATACTAGCGATTTTTTTGCTCTAACTTACAGAAAAGTCAAGCAGACAGACGTAGAAATACAGAAATTCACAGGGAGATTATGAGTGTTTGAAAAGTATTTTAAAGACACCAGTGATGTATGTAAATCAATGCCTTCTCACTCCTTTGTGCATCTGAAGGAACAGAGAGTTTGTGCTTCTAGAAAGAAAGAAGTGGCATCATTAAGAATTCCTACACTGCCCCCTGTTGGTGATACGCAGATATGCATAACAAAGGTTGGAATAGATAGGAGCCACCAGTTCTTTCCCTGATAGCACAAATTATTGATGCAAATCTTTTTCTCAGAATAACCTTCAACTGGTTACAACAAAAGCCAGAATTGCTGCAATATGACTATAGTGTGTCATGTAAATGCTACACCTCTACAATAAAAATACAATATTTCAGATTTGAAATAAATTATTGATTGATAAGCAAGTACACCATCGCTTAAAGGCAGCAAGATCAGTTTATGCGCTCACCATTTGGACATTAAAATTTCATTAAAAGTATTTTAAATTTGTACATTTAGTACTGGTACATCTGAAACTGCGGACTACAAAGCAAAGCATATGTTGTTAGGTTGGGGGATTTTCATTTTATGTGGTCTATTGTTGCTTACTGCCTGAGCAGAGTGGATAAATCAAACCAATGGCCTGGGAACACTCCTGGTCAGCCACAATGGGAGAGAGAGAAGGGGATGGTGGGAGTGAAAGCCCACACATTGGAAAATGAACTGCTGTCTTTCAAACCAAAATCCCACATGATGGGAAAGCAGCGAAGTGGCACTGCACTGTGACAGCGGCTTGTTAGTGACTTTAGCTTAAGAACTGCTACTGCATTTGGCTCCTTCTGAGAGGGAAGAGAGCTGGGAAAATGAATATAAAGAGAAATAGGGTGGGGAGGCAGAGACAGGAGTTACAGGAGAAAGAGAAAAGAGATATGGCCATGGATCACCAGCCCTCTCTAGTTCAAGGAAAGTTCATTGGAACTCTTGCTCGGATTCGTGTCATCTGTTTAGCTGCTCATTGGTCCCTGGGGTACATTTCTCCTGTTTTACAGTCTGTTCAACTTGACAAAAGGGCAGCAGGCTTATCAAATCTCCAGCAGCCAGGAACAGGTTCTCAGCCAAGATACATATTTCAAATGAAATTCACAATATCAATTATGGATCTCTCCCAGTATGGACAAAGCGGTTTCAGTTTCTCACTGGCAAATATAAGCATATGATAGTTTTGAGCTTCTGAAGGAAAAACAACCAGTTATTTGGCAGACACTAATGGTACAGTGTCTCTGTCAGTGAGTAAGTGGGCATGCAGAATGGTATGAAAAATTGCTCCTTCTGTCTTGGTCCAGATGACTGAAAAGCAATGGGAATAAAAAGGAGAGTCGTGTGTAATTGCTGCAGCAAATGCCAAAGTGGCAAATGGCTGTTGTCAAATGGAGACAGTTTTATAAATGTAAACAGGGAAATTAAACAGAGGACAGTTCATAGTCTCAACTCTCCTGTGGAAAACTATCTTCGAGTTGTACGTATCAATTAATAAGTTTCCTAGTGACTGAAAAATCATTACATACCGAGCTAATACACAAACATTTGCAATTCACTGCTCTAAACATAAAGGACAAAATAACAAAACGCTACGTGAAAGGACATCAGCTTCTAATGAAGTTAATTGCAATTTTGAAGGCTGCCGCACAGATGAATAACATTTAGTTAAATGTCAATTTAGGCTATGTGGAAGCTTTAAAAGAGCACTGAAAACAACATTTTTCCAGGAGAGTCTTCAAGTAAACAAGAGGTAAATGAGTTTCACAGAGGTAGATTAGTGTCTGAGCCGAAAGTATATCACCTGTAACAAGAGTTATTTAAGAAGCTATAATCAGTGCTTTCCCGGGTATATTAAAGACTTAAAATTAAACGTGTCACTAATGGCGACAAACCCACAGAGAATTATCACCAGACTCTGCAGTTTGAACTGGTTATTGTGTTATTGTGTGTTATTTTTAGTATCGTTCAGCTCATCGTTTTGATTTGTGCAAAGACCTTTTGTTGCTTTTTTTTGTCAGGATATCAGTAAATGTCTCACTGGGAAGATGCGCACAAATACATTTGGTTTGGCTTGTCTTGCTTTTTTTAGCTTGACCACTGCAATATTCTGCTTTTGCCTTGAAGCCCTTATCTCATCTCTTCTCTGATCACCCTCCTTTTAAAAAAAAAAAAAGCCCTCAGGACGCCCCTGCTATGCGGGATAACAATACAAGCGTGTGCTCAGTGAAAAACTGGGCATGCTCAAACTTGGAGTAAAGGTCAGACTGACTTTAAAGCACCAGCTTAAGAACAGAGAAACTAAAATGACTATGAACATGTATGTTGTAATGCAATTTTTCCGAGATCTGTGTTGGTGCAAGTCACCTTTATCGTTTATGCACTGGTACATTTCCAGGATCATCCTATTGTGTTTTGTCTGCTGAAGTAGTGGGCATAAGAGGAAGAGCTGTGAGTGTCATAGTCTAGTCTCTATAGCATATAATCAGAAATCTACTGGGTCATATTTACAGCTGCAGTGGATTCAGATTATATTTACAATGTACTATAAGACAAATGATTTCTTCTTCTTTGTATCACTGTAAAAACCCTGTGACACAAGTTCAACTACAGTTACTGTCTCTCTATTGTAAGTCTTCACTGACCAGACAGGTTTTGGTTCACATGCACATCTGTTCAGACTCATATTCCCGTCATTTCATCCTTGAGTCCATGTGGACGTTTGTACCAGATATGATGAAATTCCCTCCAGATGTTCCTGAGATATTGCATTGACGAGAATGGGAGAGAAAGATATTTACCTCAGAGATATTAACAACAACGATGGGATAGGTGCATGAAGATAGACAAATATAACGTCTCCAGCATTAAAAATAAATAAATAAATTGGTTTCAGATAGATTTGCTTCCTGCCCATTACAACACAGTCATTCCATCAAACAGTCTTTATCAGCTGTAGTCCATAAAACACAGAAAATAAAATTAGATTTCACACAATTAACATCAATTTGCTTCCATTTTCTACCTGGAACAGCTCCGACTCTTCTCCTCTACTCTATCTGTACAACACAACTCAGGGCGAGGAAAAGCTAATTTCATGATAACAGATGAAAAATAGAGTGATGCAAACTAGTGCAGGAAGTCTGGAAATAACCCAGCACTCCACTCACACTGGAATAATCCTTTATGGGAATTTCAGGAGCGCAGTGTGCAGTGCTGATTTCCGTCTACTTCATCACTCACAGAACTGGAGGTTTTCCTTCCTGAGGGATGCTTCAACTTCTCGCTACGCACAGAAAGAGTGAGGCTGCTCTGAAGGCCAAGGGTGACCATATTCCTTGTTCAGAAAATAATATTCATACAGTATATTGCCTCGCGTTACCACCTGTTGTATCTCAATATTTCACCATGATAACCTCATGGATCCAACCTGGGCTTGTGTAAAACTACAAACATTTGTGATATATTATTCCTGTTTTGAAAACTCACTCACAGTATGACAATTCAAGACGGATTACATTTCATTTCTAGTGTCATCCAGACATTAAATTGACACACTGCATCCTATAAAAACATACAAAGCAACCTTTAAATATTGGTATAGTGGTTTGGCGAAATTAGAAATTAAATCTCTTAAAATTAGCCTCCACATTGGTTTTATTATTCACACTAAGCCATGCTTCAATGTGATTAAAATAACCGCAACTGCAGAAAAGGCTGGCATAATACACCAAGAGGTTGTGTGCATGTATCATAATTCTTCACTTAGGCACTAATTCAAATTGAAAAACAATATAGTCTCATAACGGTGACATGATTTGCTCACGCTTGTTTTCAGCAACGGCTTTGCTTAGAGCTGAGAACCTCTTAATTGGAGGAGCTGCTGTACTTTAGACATTGCAAACAAAAACAACATTAAATTGTTCATGAAAACATAAATACAAAGCGGGAAGACTGAAATGTGCGCCCTCCTCCAGACATCAATTTATCAAATGCTTCTCTGCTGGAAATGATGTATTTCAGAGGAAAGCAAGACAAAATGATATTTAATTTGTCCATCAGTTCTGCTGTCACATTTAGGAAAGTTGAGTTTACTTGTAGTTTTTATTGAAGTATCTGAAGACGGCTTATCGTGATATTCAATTTATTATTTCCTCAAAGTTTGTAATCAGTAAGACATGAATGATGACTTACCCATCACTGAGAAATAACAAATGATTAAACGTATTACTTCGATCCACAGTGTCTGAAATAGACTGTTGTATCATAACAGAAGACATAATAGCCAAGTGAAAATTTTAGCTTCTGGTCAGAAGAAGGTTGCATGAAATAGACTATATGGACAAAGGTATTTGGCCGCCTGATCACTACACCACATATACTTTAATATGGAGTTTGTCCCACCTTTGCTGCTACAACAGCTCTTACTCTTCTTGGAAGGCTTTTCACAAGATGTTTCTGTGAGAATTTGTGTCCATTCATTCTGCAGAACATTTGTGAGATCAGGCCCTGATGGTGGACAGGTTTGGCTCATAATCTCCAAGTCAGCTCAAAGGTGCTTGATGGAGCTGAGGTCGTGGTCTTCAACTTTAAACAAACCAAACCATGTCTTCATAGTCCTTCCACAGTCATGTTGGGAAAAAAAAGCATAGTCCAAAATGTCTTGGTGCTGCTGCCCTTTATTGAAGATAAGGGGCCTAAACCAAACCTGAACAACAGTCCAATACAACATCCCTCTATATTGTGTAAATAATTTCAAACCACTTGTAATGTAGCTTTTTATGGACTGCATGAAAAAACACAGAATGCAGAAAAAAATACATTTCTGAATTTAATGAAATTTAATTTGTAGGACACGTGCAAGATAAAAATTGAGCCACATCAAGCCAGCATCCTTACAGCCACTAGACAGGCCTCCTTAGCCAACTTCCCAGCTTGCTTATTATTCTCTATGGGTTGCCTCCATGCCTCTCTTTATTGCACAATTCATGGCAGCCCATAAAGGCCATTACAGAGCAGTTTAAAGTGACAAAGCATGTGATGTGAACAAGAAGCAGGGAGGCCATTATCACCGTCTGGGGCCAAGCTGTGGTGCCAAGTCCAGCTGGTACCCTCAGCCCCTCGGCAGTGCCCCCATGACGACTTAGCGTCCACAGAGTAACACATGGGTCTCGCAACTGTCCAGGAATACCACTGAAAGTCATCAGGATTTAATGAGGTGACAGTGCATTGTATCAAAAGCTAGTAGGGGGTCTACTGCTGCCTTCTACTCTCCCCTCATTAAAACCCTTTTAATGGGCTCTGAGGAGGGCAAACCTCCTCTAACTGGCTTAACGCTTGTTCAGGTTGTCAAGGAAAATTATTCTTGTTTAAGGACAAACTTGCTATTCAGCAATGAAATATTGATTTAAGTAAACTTCAAGGGAGTTGCTGGCTGGCACTAGGATAATGGCACAGTGTCTATAGAGCTGCAGGCTTTCAGAGACTCAAAGACTTAAGGAATACAGACCAGTGTTTAAATATAGCAAGTTAGGTGAGAAGTAACACTGAAAGTGTCTGGAAAGAATGTACTGATAATTACCCTGTGACATTCGATCACTACGCCACGAAGTTAAAGTCTAAGTACAGCATGTCGTCAAGTTTAAACAAAAAAAAAAAAAAAAGGTTAAAGTGAACACTGACAATCGTTTTTGAGACTGGGTGACATTTTCAAGGCTGTGCTGGCAACCTGATGACATTTTCTTACAATAACAGCATAGCATGTCTGGTAAGCAGATGAGATCAAGCAAAGTATAATCTATATAATACAAACATACGCTTAAAGGACATTCCCCCAACAGCACCTCTTCATGTTTGTGTTTTTTCATGCGCTACTTTTTGAGTTAAAGCTTCAAAAGCTCGAGCCACACAGGATAAATATGTTCTATATTCAATGTGACATTTTATGGAAATCAAACATGGACAAGCTGGAGGCCGACGTGTAGCAGTGATGTTCTTAGAATAACTAATTTCCTCATTAACCACATCAGAACAACTACGCATTTAGGAAAAGGGCAGACAGCTATAGTCCAAGCTTTTGTTAGTTTGCATGTCACAGTAATGTTGCACTAAGAGATAGTAGCTATTCAATTTTATGATTAAAAAAAATAATTAATCACACATGCTACAAAACATACCAATCACTCAGATATAGACACCAAACTTTCGGATTGTCTCTTTTTCCAGGACATTTGGGTTTTAACAAAAGATAAGACTTTATTGATCCCTCACCTGGGAAAATCAGATTCCACAGCAGCACAGGTGACAGAATGACAGAGAAAAAAAATACTGAAAGAAAATAAAACATCATCAAAAACAGCAATCATAAAGGAATTATCATAATATATAAGGCTTTAAGTCAGGGACACATTGCACAGGGAATTGAGAGACTATCCAGGTGTGAGTGTTGCACAGAATATTGCACAGACAATATTGAACATGACAATTGACATGTATGGTTAGGAATTAATATGTGTGTAAAGATGGTTTGTAAATTACATGGATGCCATGTTCATAACATTACACATGTTGTTGAGCTATACATGCCTATACATAGGTATAGGTATAATGTATATATATAGGTTTGTAAAGTAAAACTACATATGAGAGCTATGAGAGTGGTTTACGGATATTTTATAGCTTCTCTAATCTAGTTCTAGTTTTCAAACATCAGGTTTTTATACACTTTATTGCAAATTTGGCAGTGAGTGGTGAACTACATGTAATTAACTAATAACTGCATTTTGGAGCAGCTTGCTGGCAGTCAAACTGCGTTCATATTTGCATACTGATTTAAGTAGTTAAATGATCTTTTTGCCATTTTTGTGTAGTTACTGAAACAATATTGAGCCAAAAGAAAAAAAAAATCAATGTTTAAAGACTGCAATTTAATTTTCTTGCTGGCAAGTAACTTTTTGGCTTTTGTTAAAATGTCTTACCATATGTACATAGTCATTTTTAGTTTGTAGTAGTGCAGTATTATTATGTTTATGTATAAGAAGCCTGCAAAGCTGTGAAGCTTTGAAAGTAGAATAGAATTCCCCAGTCAGTGTCACTGATTTGAAAGCATCAACAGCCTATAAACACACATTGATATGAAAGTATATTAAACAGGTAGGGCAAATGGCAGGGAAAAGGAGACAAATCAATAAGCAGAGGTAACTGACCTTCGCTGATTGTTTAAAATGTCGAGCTTAGCTCAAAAACCTTTACAAGGGAATATCTTTGAACTGCTGCCAGCCTGGTCAATAAGTCTGTGTCACAGAAGCCTTTGACAGCACTTCTCCATTTTAAACCGATATGATGTGGATCACATTCATTCTAAAAGCTTATAGTAGCTTTAATAACGTGGAAACAAGTTCAATAAAGGAGAATGACACAAGTTTATTAGGTACATCAAGCTAAAACAGTCTTTAAAAAAATCTTCCCTTAACAACGGTGACAACATTTGATTTTGTATAAAGGTTTTGATGCCGTTGTGTATTATACAACCTAGCATCATTTATTGTAATATAGCAGATACATGCAACAGCACCACAAACTGCACACAGCCTTCATAAGGAAATTTTTTTTATTAGCTTGGTGTAGCTAATAAAATTGTGCCAATTGTGTGTATGAATGAAAAAAAAAGTAAGGTCTACTATCATTTGACCTCTGGTCAGTTCTTACAGGTAATGTAATGCTGAGAATGCAAAGATTGTGATGGGATTTATGCTGCCATTACATTTTCTGTCACTCTAAAATAAAAAAGTCAAGAGGATGACCTCTACTGGAGATTCTTATGACAGTGAAGGACACTTCAACCACAAGCTAATCTTTAAAAAAGCTAATACGTGAGTCTTTTCACTGACTGCCAGACTCAGTAGTGGGTTCTGACATTCAAACAGCCTTGTCAAAAAGTCTGGAAACAAAGTTTAGAGATCTTTTTTTTTTTTTATTTTAACAAATGCACATTTATCATGTGTTGTGCTTAGTGAAATTGAGAGACAAACTTGAAATCCCTCAATGATTCTTGCATAGAGGCACTTTCTGTGATGTGAAGGGAAGCTATAACTCTTCAAAACAGCAGTTATCCCCTGCAATCTATAAACATACATCATCCGGTAACAACACATTCATCACAGAATGGCAAGAAAAGAGCTGAGGATAGGGAAGGTATGCGTAAAACCTCTGATTAAATCCTGGGGAAAGCGACACAAAAGTTACATTCTCAAGCAAAATCATTTGTTCTTGGCAAATTAGTGTGGGCAGGTGCTATTATTCTCGCATGAACTCTTTGGCTTTAGAAAAGGAAATTCATCTTTTCAGAAACAGGAGACAGCAAATCACTGTGAAGTTATTCAATCACCACGTAGTGATTTAAGTAAAATTACCTTTTTGCTTTGTATGCAAGTACCGGGCTTCAGCGTAGATGGCATTTAGAGCAATGACAGCGACTGTCGAAAAGAAATTCAGACCATGGAGACTGAAGAAATACGAAACTTACTGGACTCACTGTAACTGCACTATGTCACTTTAAAGCTTCATTTACCACTTAGATAAATAACCTATTGCACTCTTCTCAAGGGCAAAATGCCACAATCTAAGCCTCATCCTTTAAACAAAGATTTCCACCAACAGCACATCGACGTGCTTAACTGACCCTTTCTTGCAAAACCACTACTGAATCCTGCTGCAATATGAATAAATAAGCAAACATAAGCTCATCTTGTGCCCCCTCACACAGCGAGTACAGTTCTGAACTCAATTTCACACTTCACTGCCTTCTCAGACAATTTAGACAGGCTGATGCCAACAGCAGAAAGTGAAGAGACAATGCATTTATTTATCGACTTTTTGGCAGAAGGGGGGATTTGTCAGATTGTGTGTGTGCGCTTGCATGTGTGTGTTTGTGTCAGAGGAGCGAGTGTGTGTATATGGGAACATGTGCCCATGCGCCTATATATGACAGAGACACATTGGAGGGAAGCAAGAGAAATGTGATTCAGCCCCGAAGAGACACAGAATGAGCGTGCGGGAGAGGAAGAGAAAGACAACAGGCATTTCCAGGGGAATTGTTTTCTTAGTCACTCATCCGGTGTTTGTCCCAGTGCTACAGCAACGTGTCTGAGGAGGACATGAAACGCACCACGTCCACAGAGAGACAAACTCCACCGTGAAAATGCTGACAAATAAGAATGACTACAACTGAGTTTAAATACAAGTAGGCCAGTTGTCACAACAACTCACTGCGAATAATGAGAAAATATGTACTGTGTGTTTCTTATATGTTTTATGCTGTATGCACGCTGCGGTATACACCTGTCCGTACACTGTCTCTTCCTGTCTTTGCATAATGAAAGACACTTTCCGGTTGTGTAAGATCCAGCGTTTGAGATGTTGGACCCATATTAGGGACTAAGTGTCAGGATGTTTTAAGCATAAATATCAGAATGTGGCACCATGCAATACGTACTGTGCTACAACAGAAAACGAAACTTAATAAGAAAAGTTATAAATGCATTTTATTCCGCTACAGGACCATTTTTCCATTATTGCCTCACTTTGTCAGTGTCTTTATGTGCTTGGTCTGGAAATCGCAGCCCAGGCTCCTAAAACACATCTTTAAATCTTTATTTTGTATCAGTTGCATGCACTTTGCAAAGTAGCGTCAAGGACAAAACCTTTAAGCTGGCAGGGTGGGGGGAATAGAGTGCGTTTCAAAAAAAGAATTTCTGCTTGGAAATTTATTCAAAGCACAGCTGTGTATAAAATATCCAAGTGCTTCCCAAGTAGAACTGGAGGTTCAGGTCCACTGAGCAGTTCCTTATCACAAAGACTTTGGGTAATTGACTCAGACGTACAAAATAAACTTTCTACAAAATTCACAAGTAAGCAGGTATGACATTCTAATTGGCTTTTTTTTTTCAGTAAGTCTTTCAGCAGGAGGTAATGTTTTTGAAATTAATGTGACATTTTCAACTCCAAAGGGTCTCGGCTTTGTCCAGTTGGGATCTAACACAAAGCTGTGTTTTCAAAGCTGCTGGAATCTGTAATCTAACACTGTACAACGCACACACGTGCACATATCAGCATGGGGAAAAGAGCAACAGAGCGCCGGTGGGGGCATAAACAGGTATCTGATTGGAGCAGAGGTTTCTCGCGGCAAGAGGAGTCACCAGGTCAAACAGTCTTTCACGCTGCGGCAGCTACTTTCTAAGACCATAAATATTTTCCATTTATATGAGGGCTTCCAACTATTTTCTTAAAAAATATGCAGCAACCACAGTGAAGGCACATTCTTCAGTGTGCTGGGATAAATGTTTAAAAGTTTTTGCAATTAAAATATTTTAATGTGTATCCACATAGCATTTAGTCCACTACTGTTCACAGACCTGACCCTCATAACCAAATATATTTGATATGTTTATCAGTCACACATCAGCACTTTTCCTAAAGGCTACTGTGTGTTGCAGTGCAATAACACTTACACAAAATGATCAATATGGAACATGCTGAAGTATGATTTAGGGAGACTGGAGAAAAAAAAGCCAGCAAACGACTATGCTAAGAAGATGAATATCGTCTCCTTTCCCTGCAATATGAAGGGGTTAGTCATCCCCAGTTGAGTTTTATCCAACACTCTGTGCTATTATCATCATTTCCCACTAAGCAGAAGCTTCCAGATACTCCCCAGAGAGCGGCATTGAGCTGTACTCGCGCCTTTGCCATGTTACCATGGAAACATTCCCATGGCATAGCCCATTACAGAAACAGTCACTTACACATCATTTCGGAAAAGCTTTTGGAGGAAGATTTCAACCCCGGTTTAAAAACACAGCAATTGTCTTATGCTCAAACTTTAAACTTGAACGTTACAGTACATCAGCAAAAACATGTGAGGCACTGTGCTGGAGCTTTCACTAGGGCTCCTGTGCATCCGTCCATATAGCTCTTTTGCAGGAAAACGCCTCTTAGGAAGAATGTTGCTAAACTCCTTCGATATAGGCATCCCGAACTGTAAAACAACTGCACAGTTTTCTGTGTTTTAAAGAATAAAAATGCATCGTATCATAAATTGTACTATTGTAATTATCCCTGCTGAAGTCAAACTGCTGACTCACTTCATCAAGCATAAATTGAAAATAACAAACAGCCACCCAGCAGCCGCTTTGCCTCAGCATCTGTGTCTTCCATCACCTAAATGAGGACCTTGATGAGGTTAAGTACAACAGTAGCCCCTGCCTGACTGTTTCATGCATTCAGCTGTGGGGAGCCATTATTCTGCAGGTCTGCTTGGTTTGATTAAGTCACGTTTTATTATGTGTCTCTGCACCCGTGTAATGAGTCTGGCATAGGGCTGATAAAGCTTTGATAAAACATCCAACATGGCTGCTGTGGCTTCTCCAATATGAAATCATTTATTTAAAAAAAGGCTTTGGTGAATGCTCAGTCTAACTCTCGGTGGCAGGATGCGGTTTGTTTACCACTGGGGAACGGAGAAAACAGAGATAGGGTGGGCATCCTTGGCCCTGACTGCAAATACCAAACCTACTGAGATCAGACATGCACTGCATCACAGCTTGCATGTGTGCAAGCCACACTCATCACTCACAGCCAGCACACTGATTGCTCTTTTATGACATATCATTACTTCAGTGACTAATGTGTCACGTAGGAGTAGATTGAGGTGAGGTTATCAATATTGAAGAGCACTATAATTGGTGGATCTATGCAGTGAATGCAGGATGAGTCATAATGGATCTTTTGGTTTTAGGATGTTGATTTTTTGAAGTGACTCATCGCTTCCATATGACCTTTAATTGCGCAAAGTGATAGTCAATTCATCTTTCACCGTTTCGTCAAAACGGAGTAAAAGTTCAGTTGTGAAGTGTTAAGGGAGGCTGATTAGTTTGGGTTGGACAAGATTAAAATGAACGAAAGGGATTGTTGATTAATCCTAGAGTCGCTTCGAACTCACCTTGATTAATTCCACAGAAAACGTTATTAGTGTGCTGAGCTATTTAGCCCCTGACAAACAAATACTTCATTCCCCAGGCTCATAACCATGCGCACAACACAAAGTCATCTGACAATGACATTTTTGCTCATCAACATTGCACAGAATGATTGTGTTCTCATTTGTAATGAATACATATGCCAACATAATTTTCCACTGAATTACTTGCAGAGAGTGCTGACGAATGAATGACAATGTGGAGCTTCACTTTGTGCAAACTTACAGCTTCCGGAAGGCCGTGCAGGTCCCGAGGAGCTGGAGTCCGTCCAGAAGCTTTGGGTACTTGGACACGGAGATAAACAGTCACCTTTTCTCCCCCCAGCGTGCAGACTCCATTTACCAGCCGTCCCAGAAACACCTGTTCCTGCTGAGGTACATATCAGGAATGACATTTTAACATCTGTCGCTGAATCGCTCATCAACTCTGTGCTTGCTTAAACACTACTAATAAGATGGCCTCACATTTAAAGGCACAACTTCAGATGTTCATTAATTTAATGAGCAAAATAACGATTATCATCAGCATTATAATAAGTATCCAACCACAGAAGCTCCAGACACACCGAAGGGCACACTGGCTACATGGGGACTATCACAAGCAAATCTGCATAGTTTCTACCTCTGTGAACAAACCTACAGTATTCTAGGTATATTCTGAACATTAGATAAACTACACACAGATAGTTTAAATTGTAAATTTAATTAAAATGAACAAATCTAAAGATAATCAATTAAATTTTAGCAAAATACATAAGTAATTTGTACAACATCCAAATTTTAAGAGAAATGGTGATTGAGAGAAAAGAGCACAGATAATATTTGACATTATTATTGTTTTGGTCTTGTGTTATCAGATTACATATACTTGATGTGTGACAGTGTTGCGTACTCTTTTGTGCGATCAGTCATATCTTTAGCATGACATGGAAAAAGGGGAATAAAGTAAATCACGACCCAAACTAACTGAGTGTGTGGAACACTGCAGAACATCAGAAATTTTGCTATGGGTCGAAAATGAAATAGTATTTTAGTCCAGATCTGGACCAGTATCCATTTAAAGATTAATGTATAAAGTGTGTGTAGAATAACTTAACAAAGATTTGTCCACACACATTCCTGTTAACACAAGACAACAGTGCTCTAATAGCATTGCAGGTTGGTACTGCAGTGTCTTGGCCAGTGCTGTGTATCATTTATTCTTAATATGTATTTTTCTGTGGTGGAAACAATTTCACAGTGTTCAGGAATAAGCCTTGTCCTCTCACTGTTATAATGTTTAATGGTCTGCGCTGCATTTTCCACCTTTTTGCTACCTAAAGCACTTCACAGCGCTACTCCTCATTCATCTGCTCACACAATGATGACAGCGGAGTTGCCATGCAAGGCGCCGTGAGCAACTTGAGTTTCAGGACACTTTGACACATGGACATACTCGAACCACCCCCCTTAAGCGTCTTTGTAGTGAATCCATATTAAATTTATAAAAAATGAAATCAAGTCAGAAGATGATAAGCTGGAAGAAACTGTTATTTTGCTGAACTCTTCGTAAATACCGCATCCTAATTCTGAAATATAAAAACTACACTTGAAATCACTTGATTCGCTGTCACCAGCAAAATCATTTCTGGTTGTTCTCACATAAAAATGGCACAAAATGATGTTTCTCATACCTCTCACCATCAGAACAAGGGATAAGCAATCAGTTTGGGGAAGCGTAAAGGACACACTGGCTGGTTAATTGGCTGTCAAGAAGTGGAACTGAAATAGCACTCCATTCATGTGACATGATGAAGAAGAGGACAGCATGGATGTTGGGACTGGAAGTGGCCGTGTGGGGGTAAGCTTTTGTGCGGCTCACTTTGTTGGTGGCATGACTCATGCGTATTTTGAAAGTTTAGACAATAACGTCACACGTCTGCTTTATTCTCCTACATAACTTTAGAATTTATAGAAATATGTCTAATTGTTCTCATGATCCATAAAAAGAAGAACTTAGATAATCAAATTCTGTTCTTAAAACCTGTGTCTCATAAAAATACATGCAAGAAACAAAAGATTTAATACTCATTATGTATACGCAGTGTGGAGCTACACTACACACACGCAGGAATAACCATGTTAAGATACATGTCTGCAGCTGTGTTACCATCACTGCAAAAATGGTTTTCTAATGATCAGTCATTATTTTAAATAAATAACCTTACATTAGAAAACATAGCGCGCTATTGGAAGGCAATGCTCTATGTATAGTATGTTTGGCTAGGTATGTTTATATAAATATTGCTTTAAAAAACAGATACAAAAGTCACCTACAATATTGTTGATGATATATTTTTGATCAATTTGATGTTATAACATGAGCTTTTCTTACAAAAACATGATCATTTCTATGTTTTTCCATCTTTTGACTGGCGGTGTACATGCAATGTAGCTACAACACACAAAAAGGCCATGAAACACAGACAAGGAGTGCAGAACCTGATGGCAAAAGACAAAAAGAAACTAACCGAGCAACATACTGCTCTTTTGACGATTACTTATGTAAGACAATTGCTTGCCAGCTGGTGGTGGGAAGCAATTTGACAGTTTTATCACAACTTTGACAAAAGTAATTTACTTGGTTCGGTCCTTTTGTGCTTCTGTGGGAAATAAATCATCCAAATAAAAATAAATAAATGGCACCCCACAACGATTTGACAGTTCAGTCTTCCAACTTCCAGCACAAAGGGTGTAGTCTTCACCTAGCATCATAAAAATGTGAGGGCTGTGTGCTGTGATCCATCATATGTGTGGGGGACAGTTTGGTGGTTCACTGGTGATCATAGGACAGCTGGGACCAGAAACATGCAGCCGTTTAAAGCTTAGCTTCAAAAAACGTGGGATTAGTTTAAAGAAACTGGATCAAGACTGGCTTTAGAGATCACATTCTACATTTCTGCCTTTATAAACCTTTAAATTGGGACCAGCATGTGCTCCACTGCAGTACAAAGTGAGTTTCTGTAATAATCTATAATTCAGCGATGTTCTGACATACTGTATTTTTGACAGACTATCCCAGTATGATTGCACTTCCAAAAGATCAGATCACATTGTTACAGTGCAACCAGACTCCAAAGATTTGATAATGAAGGAAAGGCAACAAATAGGAACCTAAAATGATAACATTAACAATATCATTACAAAGTAATATACAACCACTGCATTTAAATAGTTATAACTTCAGAAATATTGCTTTGAGTTTTATTTCCACTGAGACTTGAGGCACTTTTTAAATAATGCCTGTTTTATTAGACCTGAAAGCTCTTATTTGAGTTATTATACTCAAATGAGCTTCAGAGTGTTTTGTGTTATTGATGTAGAAAAAGAAATACATTCAGATGCTCACATAATTATCAAAGGGGCTATCGTGCTTAATTCTCAAAGGAGCGCTAAATCTTTTGCATATGATTATAGATTAGGGTTGCAGTCTACGAACTCATTTCAGTGGGAATCAGTCATGTTTACTGATGAGGCTTAACTACATTACATGAGCTTTTAAAAGCCACATAATATTACACATTTACAAAGCCTTGTCTATTAGTTGTAAAATACATTTATTTCAGGCTATCTACCATGGAACGTCCGCGAGAAAGCGCGGATACTCTTAGGACCGAGGCTTGTTGACCATGTTGCAGTTGCTGTTGCAGTGGGAGCTGGCTTTGATGCAATATTGTGACATTGCATTTGATTATGCTGATTTGATTGTGCGAGGTGATCCATTCTGCCTGACGTCTCCTGATATCCTTCAAAAGCATTTTGCTTTATTGCCTTGTTGGTCTACCCGCTAGAATTTCAATGGCGGTTTGATGGTATTAATGCACCATTTGAATGCAGACCCCGAAGTTGCGATGGGGGAAAAAACCCATGCAGAGAGAGCATGCCTAGAATCTGAAAGTCAGATGTCAGAGAAGTCAGTGGAGAGGAGGAATTTTCTCCAAATGCAGATGCTACACTGGAGTGGAATATCAAATGTTCAAATCTCTTTCACAGATTTTGGAGTGCGACCAAAAAAAAAAGGAAGCTCTTCTCTTTGAAACAGCACCAAACTTACAATAACCCACTTCACAGTTTTCCAAAAGGACTCTGTCAAGCTTACACTGTAGCTTTCTGAGAAAAAGCCAAGCATTTATGTACGCAAATGAAGTGAATAATGAACAGATGTGCAGCACACCTGTGATGAAACTACAACAATTGCGATTCTTTTTCTTTCAATCACAGAGGATTCATCACAGGAGGGTCCATTATTCCAGGACAAATACAACTACAGTGGACTAGAAGTGAAATTATATACTGTATCTTGTTGAGCAAATCTAAAACATCAGGGCCAAAAATGAACACATAGCCATGGAAAATTAATGTTAAATAAAGGCACCCCGCTAAAATAATCTCTACATTCAAATATAATCACCGTGTTTAGTTGCTTCTGGTCTTTAAATGGAAATCATGTAGCAGTAATTAGCACTATCACAGAATTAAACATTATATCAAAACAACATTTAGCATCAAATCTCTTCTATGGTAAGAAAAACATTGTTTGAAACTTGAAGAAAATAAAATGTGGCCTATGAGTCATTGCTTTGGGAAATCAATTCATTTAGTCATACAGAGGTGCTAAGTTATTTATTGCCTGTCAGCATGAGCTCTTAGTTCAATTTAATTTCTAGCAACAGAAAAGAACACAGATGCTACAGTGGAAATATGAAGAGGTTTTCTTTATTTATGCAAACAGGAAGTGCTCTTAAAAAAAAAAGACAA
>OMLM01009314.1:96193-146351 GCA_900302695.1 Helostoma temminkii
TAAAAAAAAAAAGACAATTTTTAACATCTTGTTTTAACAGCACTTTCCCAAAGGTATGACAGTAACATCTAGAGTTTTGTATTTTACTGACACATCACTTTACACATTTGTTACAAAACACATTTAGCTCCACCCAAAAGATAAATGCACCACAAGTCTGGAACTACTCTAAATAAGAATGAAAACACAGAAGAATCATGCATTGATTTAATCCATCAATCCACTTGTCATCTAAAGGGTCACAGAGATGACTGTAGCCTAACCTAGCTGTCAGTGGGCGAGAGGCAGGGTACACCCTGGACAGGACACCCAGACACAAACAACCATTCACACTCACATTCAATCTTGAGTCACCAGTTAACCTGACTGCATGTCTGTGGACTCTGGAAGGAAGCTGGAGTACCCAGAGAGAACCCAAGCAGACATGGGTAAAACATGCAAACTCCACACAGAAAGTCACCCGGCCAACCCGGGTTGTGTTATTAATATGAAATAACACAAAATACTAAACATATGTCAAAGATACAATGGTCCCGAATACACACAAAGTTATAAAATGGCCGCAAAGAGATGCTACAAAGTCCCCCCGAGCCAAAACAACATTAAGACCAGAGGGACACTAAAAACCACAAAAAGATGCAGAGCAACAAAGAAATGTGAAGTGTTCTCAAGGAGACACCAATGAAGCTAAACGACCACGGAGAAATAAACAAGAGAAACAATTCTCTAATAAAAGAACCACACACACAAAATGTTAAAACACACAGAATGACCATACAGAGCCACAACACGCCTACAAAGAGACACCAATGATGCACAACAATCACACAATTACCACAAAGACCATTTTGTTTCATTTCATTTTATTTTGTTTGGGCGGCACATTGTGTCAGAATCTGTTGTGTTCAAAACAAAGCTGGAGGAACATCCAGTTACCTCAGCTGTTAGATTGTTAGCATTTCACTTACGTTCAACATGTTTTTGAAATGTTAATATTCACGTCAAGAAAAACGAGTGGTGGAAATTAATTATTTACTCCAATTTTACCCTGATTGAAGCACTTGTACATACATAAATACTTACATATTTGTACTTTTACACCTTTCCAGAGGGAAATAAAGAACAGTTTTTAATACATGTATGTGACAATGCATGTGACACACACACACACACAAAGGTATTTGCAACTGGTGCATGATTATCTCTGTCAGATGTGTGTTAGGTGGAGCTGAATTACTTTGTTATCTTAAAGGTCTATGCACTAATTTGCTACAGGTGGGGAAGATTACATTTATTTTAGCTAACACTAGTGAAAGCACACAAATGCACTAATTTAATATTATACAATGGTTAGAATAAAAATTAAATAAACCAAAAACTGAGAACCTTTTTCTGATATTATTCCATACGGGATACAGTATAAAGAAGGTCCTGAGTTTGATTCCCGGGGTCGGCCAGGGTCTTTCTATGTGGAGTGTGCATGTTCTCCCTGTGTTCCTCCCACAGTCCAAAGACATGCAGTCAGGTTAACTGGGGACTCTAAATTGCCCGTAGGTATGAGTGAGAGTGTGAATGGTTGTTTGTCTATATGTGATCCTGCGATAGACTGGTGACCTGTCCAGGGTGTACCCTGCCTCTCACCCATATGACAGCTGGGATAGGCTCCACCACACCCCCGATCCCTACGGGGACACTAAGCAGTTCAGAAAATGGATGGATGGATGGGATACCAATATAAGATCATGCATTTCTATTGAAAAACTTTATATGTTATATGTTATATGATAATATGGTATACTTTTACTTGTTTAACACAATGTTACTACTTTTGCTTAAGTAAATTACCTGAATACGCCTGTATATTTATCGTTTTTAATAATTCCACACACAGACACTAAAACCAACTAGAAATTATTTCTGCTCACCATAATATCCATCAATTCTGAAACGTGTTGATTTTAATCATCTGTGCTGCAGTTCAATTCAAATCACATCAGTGGGAAACAGCGCTGCACTGGATGATACGACCCCTCATTACAAAAAAAAAAAGTGGTATTAGTATTTTTTAAAGGAGCTCCAACGGTTAAAGCAAACACTTCTACATTTATTGGTCATTCTGAACCTTTTAAAAATAATACCATCAGAATAATGAAACTATAGAAAATGACTAGGCCGGCCGTGTACAGCCAATCTATTCATTGTTAAATCAGCTGTTAAGGACACTCATTATGGACCAACAAACTGACATCTCCAACATTAGACTCACGCTGTTAAGTGTTGCTAAAAACTCTTCTACCCCATGTGTTTTCTGCATATTTTTATGGCAGTTTTATATTTGTGTCATTTGAGATGAGCTTTACCCCTTAATGTTGCTGCTTGCATTTATATTGCTGGAGGGTCTGGATTGGAGCAAACACCTCCCAGTCTTTACATTTTCACTTCTGTGTTTTGTCCCTAGGGGCCTGCAACAACTACTTAGCTCCCCAAATATAGAACAAATGCTTACAGGAGCGCACACAGTAAACTTAAAGCACAATAAATGCATCTTCTACATTTTAAGGTGTCAACTGGAGGGTGTTGGGTGTACTTACACTATACCTATAATTACCTCTCCAACAGTGTTGCTTTTACAGAACATCTAGTATGAAATAGACCACATTATGTTCATTATATCTTCGCACAAATTACACCAAATCTCTTAAAACTTTGACGACAACAGTGTTTTTTTTAATCTCTCATGAGCATCACTAACCAGAGGCTGAGGGCACAAAACTACAGAAAATGACAGATGCAGCTATTAAACAAATAATCTCTGTGGACGCAAGAACTTTCTGTAAAGTCTTGTTTTTACTTTGATAATAGCACCATTCACAGAAGCGTCACACCTCAATATTTTAATGATTCACCAGATTCATTTGAATTCAAAAAGCACTCCCTTAACAAAACAGCATCATCTCACCTCCATCAATCCATTTTTCAGCCTACTCATACCGAGGTCTGCTTTAAAAAGCCATTTATCTCCTCATTCTAAATCATAATTGGCATTCTAATAGCAGCAAAATGACACAGATAAATACTCACCAATCATAGACACCACAAGCGCTTCAGAATCGCTGTGTCCCTTTTTACGAAAGTGGACATTTTCCTCTTGGAATCATCAATGACTACAATGATACCTGCACATAAATGCATAGAAAATGGAGCATTTAACCCTCACGACTCCCATGAAATAACCCTTTTAAATGCAAATACTCAGGAGGCAACTGGCTTCTTATACATTTTATTGTCTCCTTGGGGGACTGGGGAAGAGCTGTTTTGCTCTGCATCTGCATGTAATTGTTAACACACACACACACACACACACACACACAACTTTACAGCTCATACTGCAACATAGCAGGATGAGAATAAATTACAGCGAAAACACTACAGTATTAGTTGAGAGGATGCTATTAGACACTGTTAGCTTTAGATGCTGTAAGTACCCGAATTTATTTGAAAGTTACTTTCAACAAGAAAAAACTGGCGCATAAACTAACCTGATGTGTAGACGAGATCCTATTATCATTTTTATGTTCCTCTGAAGTGTCTGCATGGCCATGAGAAGTAGTTATTTTCTTCCCTTTGCTAAATAAATGAACATTTGAAATGTTGTTACAGAGCAGACTGAAGCTAAGGCAGCAGGTATTACTATGCGTGCTTCAGCTTGTCAAGTCAAACAGGTGTTCAGTGAACAAAACACTGCAAGTGTGTGTGAATGACAGCACAGCGCCGCTCCCACCTGCTTTGCTTTGCAAAGACACCCTCTAATACTGAGTCAGAGAGAACCTCTGCCATTTCACACTATTAAATAACATCATTACTAAGAAACCCTGACTTTCATACTGTTTTTACTGTAATGTGAGCAAATAAATCATCTGCCGCTCTCTCCGGCATAAATTTAAAACAGTACCGTGAATTTGTTGCAGAGTAACAGTGCCATCTAGTGCCCAAAGGAAAAAAAAAAAAAAAACTACATTTGATAGGAATGTGCTGAGCCATTACTAGAAGACATACATGTAATAGAACCGGTCTTTTAATTTTAACTGTTTAATTTTGGATTAAACAATTATATTTATCATTCCAATATGGAGCATTATCAAACATGAATTAAATAGTAAACAAGACTAAATTATGATCCCAACATTCAAAGATAAACGAAGTCATCCATCTGTAAAGTTCAAGTCTTTACAAAACATACCAAAAAAATTCAAATAAGCCATTCTAAACACTTTTTGTTACAGGGGGCTTTTTCCCATTGCTTGCTTTCATCAGTGCCTTGATGGCCCTGGCTCTCATTTCCAACTCCAGAAGCTCCAGTTGCTGAATAGACGGCTGACACACTGAAGGTGCACGGCTTGAAACAGGTCCTCCGTGGAGAGGCAGGGTGCCATCTGAAGACTGCAGCGGTACACTGTGTTCTTTGGCTACCTCTCTGCTTGAAGAGGAGGAAGTCGCTAAAATCTCACTGACACTTTTGTCTATGTCGCTCTGAATGTCTTTCTTTGCTTCCACTGTTTGAGAACCTGTCGGAGGCTCAGGATCTGCTGATTCTGGGTTTACAGCTGCGTCAACAACATTCCTGGTGCCGTCCTCTGCTTTCACTGCTACAGCCCCAGCTTTAACAGTTTGCTCTTCTTTAGGTCCCTCTATGTCACTATCGTTAGTGTCTGCATTTATGCTGAGGACGTCACTCTCCTCGCCTGAACCACCACCCTCTGTAAAAGATGAAAATTTAAATGTTAAATTGTTGGATTTTTCCTCTTTTGAAGTCTTTGAAAAAAAGGCCAGATGGAACATTTTTCTCTCCATTATGTATTAATTACCTTGTTTAGGGTCCTCAATTTTTGCTGGTTCTTTTAAGCATGAGGTAGAGTCGACATTGTTGTCTTGCCTATATCAAGACGATGGAAACAAACAGGCAGTGGTAAGAATAAGAACATAAGAAGTATGTAG
Source organism: Helostoma temminkii (assembly GCA_900302695.1). Taxonomy (NCBI): domain Eukaryota; kingdom Metazoa; phylum Chordata; class Actinopteri; order Anabantiformes; family Helostomatidae; genus Helostoma; species Helostoma temminkii. Next base: position 101,189 of record OMLM01009314.1, read on the forward strand.
AAGCATATTTTTACTCTGAAATTGCCAAACGAAAGAGTTAGATACTATTCACTCACTGGCTTTCCAAGGTGTTCTGCTTGTCAGCGATGTGTTCATCCCCATTTCCAGATGTCAGATCTTCTCCTAGGCACAATAAACAACAGCTCTTACATGTTTCATTTGAAATAACTTTTTAAGCACAGCCAGTCTAAAAAGTATAGAGCTGTGAAAAAAGCCTTACCTGCCAAGATCTGAATCAGATTTTTCTCAGAGATTGGCTCCAGGTGATCCCAGCATAGCTTTTTGATTTCGTTTAGACTACAGTCCTGTGAGGGATCAGGTGTATACACAATATCTTTGACACTGCTTCAGTAGGCTCCAGAGTTATGTACATGTTTAATGTTCATTTTCAATTTTACTACCCATGCCCACAGTAATAGCTAAAGAAGTAAGAATACATATAATACAACACTAACATTAGCAACGTCAGTGTATCCAAGTGCTGTGGAAAATAAACATGCAGCTAAGAACATTTGAAATCATCCAGGTTAAAATGAAAAATAATCACACTAACATATGTGCACCATAATTAATACCTACAAATCATAAAACAAGCCTTTTCAAGAAATTACCACTATTGCATGTCTTGCAATATTTTGTAAGACAGTACCTGTTATTGTAGATACTGAAATGCACAAAACCACAGAGAAGATTTTCTTATATTGTGATAAAACTAAATAAGATATTTGTTAAAACTTTAAGTCCCATTGAAGTAAATGTAATTTGTTTAAACATTTCAAATGTTTCTTTGAATGAAAAACAGCAACTATAGTTAAATGTAAATTATTCAGAACCTATAAATCCACCTCATCTTAATCATGGGACAGTTAATAACACTGTCATAAATCACCTTAAATTCATCGGGCAGCATCTTCCGTAGCTTCTTCTCCCCCAGTACATGGAAACACTGTTCCAACATCTCCCGCTTGTCAGTGATATAAGCAGTGATGGGTTTAAATGGTAGACTGAGGTCGAGTCCCCCTTCCTCAATGTCACTGCCAATCCTGTCCAGCTCTGGGTCAGCGAGTTCATCCTTGGAGTTCTGCTTTAGAAAACCAACAAATCACTAAGTTGTAACCTTTAATATCAGATATAAGACTATTAAACAGGAAGCTTGAAGACACTATTGAATTTTTACTTAAACTTTTTATGTTTGAATAAATACAATATATAATTTATGCCATTTAAAGTACTATTAAAAGAAAAGACTTCATTACTGAGTCATATAAAGATTCTATAAGGATGCTGTGTAAACATTTAGAAAATGTACATAAAGTAGTTTTCTGCTTAATATTCCTTTGTGGTCCCTGAAGAAAGCATCATCCAAAATATTGATCATTTATTGAACATTATGATGTTCGAATAAAGAAGAAAAGCAGCCGGTATGTGCTCCTCTTTGTTTAGACACATACAACACTGATTTTAACACATGTAAAAACAAAAGCTATAACATTCAAACACTGAAACTTTTTTAAAGCTGGGTTTCACTGAGGGACTGCAGTAGTTTTAACTACATGTAACTTATAAATAAAAAAGTACATTATCATAAATTAACTTACTTGCCTTTACAAAATAAATATACCGAATGTTTATTTCTTCAAGTATACTCCTTGCAGTAACTATACTAGGCAACATAATCGTAGTATACGTATACTTTTTTGTACTTCTTAGGACAAAGCTTTTACTTTATGAAAGCATACTACAAATAAACTTTTATATATACTGTCAGTTTACCAGTGGTATAATACACTTTGTAGATTATCAAAGCATTCCTCTGAATTCAAGAAGTGAACTTACTATATATACTACAGGTTTACTTGAAGTATACTTTAATCTTAATTAATATACTTATAATCTACCACACTTAGACTCTTTAAAAGGCAAAACACAATAATTAGTGACACATTATTAATGTTAATAGTAACGTAATAATGACGCCAATAGTTGTTTGTTTACAAAGTTAAAAAGCTGAACGGCATGCTGGGTATTTCTATATGTATTCTTAAGTATATTTATTCAGTATACTTGAGTATACTGACAAGTATGCAGCAGGTATACTCAAATGCAACTTTGTTTAGCATACCTCTAATAAGGACATAAAAAGTAAGACTAAAGTATACTTGCTTATTTAAAGTGTAAAGGAACATACAAATATAATAATGGTAATTAAATATATTTTTCGTGAGGTAGTAAACAAAATGGGACTCTTTTGTGACAGTGCGGCAAAAAACACAGTAAATTCAACAAATATCCATAACGTTATTCTTTGTCTTTGAGAGCTAACAACTTGTAACTAGCTCAGTCTGTTCGCTAGACTGTTTTCTGCCGTGGGCGAATCACAGTTTTCTGCAAAGCAAGGAGTCAAAAAACTGCAGGCTGGGAAGCGACTTGTTGTCAACTTTAAATCCTCCAAGCTGTTAAACACAACCACCAAACGCAGACACATTGTACAAATATAAACAACATTAGCTTACTAGCTATCTAGCATGAATACTCACCTCCTGGTTGGACTCCGTACTTCTCCGTTTACTGTTGTCATGTCGATCATCAGACCTAGAGTATTTCCTTTTCTTTTCAGGCCCACTTGATTTCTTTTTAAGCATTGTGAGCCAACTAAATCAAGCCTTTCTCCAGAAAGCTCCGATAGCTCAAGTTGAACGTCGCGGTAAAAATGCGTCATTAATAAGCGACGACTTCTTCTGGCGTTAGTGATGAAAGCAGTCATATTCTCGTACTAGCGCCACCTACTGGATTGCAGCGCCCTCCGTCTCTGAGTCCTCCAGAACGAAAGTCAAATCCTCAGCCATGTTTGTTGTGTTAATTGCTTAACAATTAGTTTACTTGCTTAAAAATACAACACTACCAAAAATACATAGGCTACATCAACACTCGCCCAAATGGACACAAACTCCAGTAAATATTAAGTTTAAGCTGCGACATCTTTTAAAGATAACTTTAAAAATACTGTCATCACCATTACGGACTACCAGATTTATTAAATGAGAATCATAATGGTAGATTATAATTCAAGACTGTATCCTGTATAACCTGTGAATATAATATCTGCATACTGTACCTTGACTGAACAATTCTCTTACAGTAAGAGGTGACATGCATGTGACCTCTCAAGCCAATCATAGAAGTGCAAATACATTTCGAAGCGTATCACATCATCGTTTTACACTTCAAAGCTTTTTCAGATTGCTAGTGACAGTCAGTCACAAGTTCATCATCATGTGTTTCACACGGTCTTCCCATATCCCAGTTTCCATCTGTCTCATCACTCCATCAAACTCTCTGTATCGATTCATTACATATTCAAACATTCACACTTCTGCTGCTGCTTATTTACATTATTGAACTCTTCCCTTTTAAAATCTGACGCGCTCGTTGAGAGAATTTAAAAAGTAATTTGTGGTAACGCATAGATCGTTTATGTTTGCACATCAAGAGGCTACAACAATAACAGGTAGTCTGTTACTTTAGCACTTTATGTATGACTGATGAAAATATGCATAAGCTGTGAAATTATAATACTGCGCCAAAATGTTGTTGCAGATATAATTCCCAGGGGAAGGTATGAAGGTCCTGGTTCACAAATCCTGTCACATCATAATAAACTAAAAACAGGAATTAGATGCACATATATAGAAAAATAAGTAAATCACTGTCACATTATAGAGAGTAACATCAGTAGGGGCATTTTTTATTACATAAACTTATATATTATATTACTTAAACTTAAAAATCTGAATTCAAATGACTGCTCAGCTCAGCATGCTCTCCTTGTTGGCACCCAGGTATCCGTGTGCTTTCTTTAACTGGACCGAGACACAGGCTTCAAGGTGGTGACGACACAACCAGGCAGTAAATCAATCTAATTGGCTTCCCCGCCTCTGCCTGAAATAAGGTGAGAGCCAATGCGATGGCTGCCCGGGCGCCATGGCGACAGCTGTCTCCACATAATGCAGGTTGTTATCCTGATGCCATCCACCAGATTATGCAGTGGATATGGTGGGAGGTGTGCATCGATCACAATCACGTCACAGTGTGTTTTCTTTGCAACATCTGCTCCCATGCGTCTGGATATCACCTCGTTAAAAGGACAAGGCTGGAGCTGGTGCTGTTGTAGGGGACACTGGAGCCATGATAGGGTCAGAAAAACAATCCCATTGTGTGTGTGTGTGTGTAAATTAGACCTATAGCCAAAGCAATTCTCACAAAATGACTTCACGAAGCTTTATGATGAAAAACAATTCTGCTCAAACCAGAACATTATCACACTTAAATTAGAAACCGTCTTCATGATTCTCGTTTTGCCCGTTGAATATCAAATGCTCTGTTGTCTAATGAGGATATTTGGCAAATCAAACGATTTATAGCAGTGAGTCAAATGCTTTTTCATTTTGCTATTTTTCACATTTAATTAGTTCAGTTGCACGATGCATAGAAAATGAAAAGAAAATGCCAATTAGTGAAAGAGAGATTAAAAAGGTAGAGAAGCGTATGTGAAAATCTCACCTCAAAGGAAACAAAGAAGAAACTGCCAAGAGCACAAGTTGATAAGAAACTAAATGAAAACAAGCTCAACGTGGAGACCGTGAAATAAAATATAATATCAAACATACAGTACCGTATGAACTTCAGTCTGATGTAGGGAAAAGTTATGGCACAATAAGAGTTTTGTGATCTTTCAGCTGAATATGATCAAGTACACGAACTTTATGTCTAAATACACAGCAACTGATTTTGGCAATTTTGTTGCATTTAATTAATCTTACATGAGTTCTTTTCATAACTGAAGAAATGGTCTTGTTACTAAAAATTTGCCCATAACCGTTAAGCACAGTGACTTTTTCATATAAACCTCACAAGCCGGTGATTATGTTCAAAGAAAAACAGTGTTAATTTAACTTGGAGTACATAAATCAACACCCACACCTACCACATTCGCTCATTCCTCTTCACACTCATAGTTTTGAACACATTTCTTGTTGCCATATAAGTTATACGTGTGAACTCTCCAATCAACACTTGTCCTTCACAAATCAACACTCGTTGGCAGAGAGATTCCCGATGAGTGACAGTGTAGAACAACAATTTCTCCACACAGCTGAGACACATAAAGTGCAGTCGTGCATCTGCCTTCTTCAACTTGTGACATGAAACTAAAACTTAGACTGAGATGAAGCGGTATTTCTTTTCTTTTGTGGGTATTAAAAATACCCCTGATTTCACCGCTGTGAGATACGAAGATGGGCCAAGCAGAAATGTAAAGCTAGAATCAAGTATATTCTCATTTTCATCACTTACGTACTTTACAACACTCCTTACATAAGCTTCCTGTTAGCTCCACTGACAACCTGAGATAATATGACATCCACTTAAAGTATGTGCCCTGTCGTAGCCCCAGTGGTATAATAATACCTTCTAAATATGCTGGAAGTATATGTGCTATTACTGTGTGTATGTGACGCATTCATTACTGGGGATTCTGGACACGAGGCCCATGATTAATAATTTATTGATTGTTTAAGATCAACCCCGCTGCTGAAACAATACTGCGACATAACTGCAATACTTACACCCGGCTGCAAATTCATTACACGTTGGGCTACAATTTTTTTTAGTTTAAGTACATTGAGATAAATGAGGTGGACAAAATAAAAGAAACACGTGGCATCCATTTTTCCAGCATTAGTGGATTAGTGCATGAGTTATTTCTGAACCTACTTGAGAGCATCTAATCAGACTAATCAGAGAGGTCTGCAGCACTAAACCTCTGCAAGCGGGGATCATAATATGGACTATTTTAATGGCCGTCCAGACTGCTCCTAACTATGTTTTCAGTGAGCACCCTCAGCTGTCATCACCGATAACAGTTAGCATCATAAGTTTCAATTATCTTTGCACAGCTCTGTGCAGCACGCTGACAGCTGTCACCAATTAGATTTCACTAATGTATTAGTTGTCAGTAGTCGCACAACTATAACCACTGGACAACACATTGTCTTAATTACTTATCTACATTTTAGAGAGGTTTCTTTTGACGTGATATTTATTTTCTGTTTAAATAACCTTGTTTTAGTTTGCAACGTTGCTGGAATAGCACTAATGTTAATGCTTAAAATATTCATGTTCACGTAATTGTCTCTATATTTCTGCTGCAAGAAGGTGAAACAAGCGCAGCTTTAATACCTTTGTTTGTTTGCATTTACGATTATGATTGAGGAGTTTGGGCCGAATTAGAAAGGCAAAACGGCTGGAAATAATACCACTGCTACCGCTGTCAACACAAAAAGCTATAGAATACATCACAAGTCGCACATAGTGGCTAAATGTTTACATGAACCACTTTTATAGCACCACATAAAAACACTGAATAACGTCTCTAAACAACTTTTGGATCAAAATCACGGTACAACAACCCTCCTGCTTCCCTCATTCAGCACGTTGTTAACTTAAATATCAGTTGTTCTCACTTAAGGAGCAGCTTTTCTCCACAGTGCTGCTAGACAGCTTGTTAGAGGATTGAAAAACAAGACAGTGTGTACACTGTTGTTGCCTTGAGTAATAAACGCAAAGAGATGCCTATTAAAAATCTATTCATCGCCTCGCACTGACGTCTAGGAGCAGTGTGGCTCTTCATCAGCGGCGACAGTCATTGTTGAGTGAAGGTGATTTGACTCTAGCGGGATTCAGTACAGCAATGCCTTTTGGCTTACACTAGTTTGTACTACAGCAGACGCCTGTTTTAAATATTCATGACCCTCTAAGATATGAATCAGATATGTTTAAGTGCACGACGTGTTCCGCCGTGCTGCAATGAGACAAATATGTAGGAATCATCCTCATTAAAATTTTCTCAGACACGGCAGCCTGGATAATATCTGAGGAGTTCCACATGTATAGTTGCAGTTATTCATGTAAAACATATGAACAGTAGTTTCTTGAACAAAGTACCCATCTGAAAAAATGAAAGAATAATGAGACAATGAAGTCATAATACAATAAAAGTACGAGAAAACATACTAAAATCAGTCGACAAAACATCTCAACTCAAAATGCTTTTATTTTATCTGGAGCTTTTGAACACATCACATGGTCTTCATCAACAGGTTGCATTTGCTCAGTCGCCAGTACTAAGTGAGTGAATCCCATTTTCACACATTCATATGTCTCAGTAGCCTTAAAAGTATTTTACAATTTAATGTAATTATCAGCTAAATGAATTAAATGTTATGCAGTATAGTTACCATCGTTAATTACTTTTAATGTATTTTGTGTTATGGAGTCTACTGTTCCTATAGTAACAGCTCTGTGAAGATGTTATGGACAGACTTTGAGCTAAATGCTAAGACCCTGATGTTTCACAGGTATTTTCACCACAACATGTCATAAAATGTTACGCTGCAAACTATCAAACTATGTCAGCCTTACTAATTGTATTTTGGATAGGGGTTGCAAATATTATTAACTGATTGTAATGGATTTGTTCAGTTCAGATACAGTTTCTCCTCTGACAAAGTAGATTATGGAGAATAATAGATACCTTAAAAATTCTTGCTCAAGTATGATCTGACAGGCTCACTGCTGAGCAAAGTCAACCTGGTGACGAAGGCCTAAAGCTCCAGAACCAGTGAGTGAGCGAACCTTGGGATAGTTTCACATGCCGTTGTGAAGAACAATAATCATCTGTTAATCTCAGTATTTAATCATACTTTGGTTTTACTGTTGTTGCATGCAGCCATAATTTGGCTCTTCATGCTAGCTTGACTGGAAACCCCATAAAAACAGGTTTGATTTATTTATTTGTATTAAAACCAATGTGTTGATGACAAGATGCATAAACAGTAGCATTTTGTTCTTGTCGTGAATTTAAATGACTTTTATTTATCATAATTATAGTTCCAATAAACTTAAAATAACTCGTTGAAGTAAGTTAGCATGACAGGCATATACAGTACAGTACACAGTGTTCCATTATACTGTATCTGGATTTACTCTCAAACATTTGGCTTGCCAAAAATCATAATACACTACCTTAACCGAGGCTGCTTTTTATTAAGTTTTTTCTCTTGAGAGTTGGAGCACATTTATGCTTCATTCCTCCATCCCAAGCAGAAATCGTCTGGAGAATATCCGTCTTAAATCTATGCTGTGCCCAAGCAAAATAAAAAGGAGGCTTTTTTTTCACAGCCACTGTGCATTTCACATAAACCAGTCAAGTGATGTCAGTCATACTCATATTCCAGCTGTCACTGCAGTAGTTTCTCCTACTGGGATAAACCTCTCACTACTTATGCTATAAGCCTTGAAATTGTTTAGTAAATAACAAGATAAAAAGTGCATTTGTTCATAGGGCAGGAGGATGTGGGATGAAAATGACACTGACATGTCTCATCTGAACACGTCCATGTGGGAGCAGCTTAGGAATAAGCAACATGTGAGGCGGTGTGTGATGAAGAAGTAAGACAATACCGGGAGCTTACCCTGTCTGCACTGCTGCCAACAAAGAGCAATGAACTCTGAAGCTTCTTTGGAGTGCAACCAGCAGCTCACTTGTGAGGCTCCCAAGAGTTGTGCTCCATGTGCGTTCGAGTTCGAGTGAGAGAACAATCAGGCGGAGATAGCCTGTCGGGTCTAGTAGGGTGAGATGAGGACCAGGCGCAGGATGGGATTTGGTCTTCCTTTCGCCTTTGATTCAGTAATTGAGGACTGAGATTGGAAGGGAAGCTGACAGGGTTCTGGCTCTCAAGAGCTAACGCCTAGTCTCCCACAATCTGCGGCTACTGGTTTATTCCCAGAACCTTCAGTCTAGGTTGAAGATATATATTTAATGGAGAACAGAAATAGAGAGAGATGAAGTCAAAGTTACCTGCTTGCTCGAAAAAAATGCCTCAGACCATACTTACCTATCTGTCTTCTGCAGCCAGGTCAAACAGCCTTCCAGGAATAAAAACATCTATGGAGACAGAAAGTTTACCTAAAGTTTATCTAAAGTACAAGCTTGAGAACAACAGCACCTGTAAATTAAAACTTAAATTGTATTACATCCACTCTACACTAAGATTAAGTTAACCTGTGAACTCTACTGGACTGTCATTTCTAATTACATTACAGAGCTGCTACTGTGGTATATATATGTGTATATATATATTCATATATATACCACAGTAGCAGCTTAGCAGCTCTGTGAAGATGTTATGGACAGACTTTGAGCTAAATGCTAAGACCTTGATGTTTCACAGGTAAACAGGTGTTTTCATCACAACATGTCATAAAATGTTACACTGCAAACTGTCACTAATCAATATTTCTAACAGCAGGACATCCACAAATGACCTCCCAGTATCCTTTGCTCTATTGTTGTTATTTTAAAGGTATAAACCCTCAACTCAGACATATATTTGCTTAAAAATAACATGTAAACTCAGATCAAACACGCTGATTCACCATATAAAATGAATATAACATTCTCTAGTGTGTTCAAATGCAGCAGCAGGTACTGGCAAATGACAGACGTGTTAGATGAAACCTAAGGTAGCTTTGAAGGAACAAGCCTTACAGCAACCTCTAAGTAAGACTGACAGCAGCCAAGCCTGACATGTCAGTGTCGTTTCCAGCTGTCGGAAGAATATTTACAGTCACATAAGCCTTGGATTTATTCATGTCTAATTTCTCTCTCACACTCACCAAAAGGAAAACTGAATTGGCTCAGAAAAATATACAAATATATAGAAAGCAACTCAAGGATAATATTTTAACCATTTGATAGCAAAATCAACTTGCTGCACTCAGTATGAATGTCCCTCAGTATAACCAGTATTTTTTAAAAAGTTGACTGCCAGAAATTTGTCTGCATTAACACACAAAAACAATCCTGACACGCCAGTATTTCCATAGGTGGCACTGTTTCATTGTGAAAGAGGCTGAGCAGCTCTTTGCTGCTCAGTAACAAGAGTACCTAAGTTCAACAGTATGATGTCATGCTGTGATAAACATGGACCCCAAAATACTGTGATTTTAAAATATTATTAAGACATAGAAGTATTTATACATATACACGTCCTAAATAGATATGTTATTCAAATCATTTCTGTACCAGCTTGTGGAGGAAAACAATAATTGCTGTTTCCTCACGAGGCTCTGTAGAGGAAAGAAGTGGAAGTGACAACTCAGGAGTCTGGAAAACGTCTGGACAAAATGTCTTATAAGTCTCTAGTGTATCTGTGTTGAATGTTAACTTTAGCGTATCACTCTCAATTTAATTTTGATTGCACAGAATGGCTGTGGAACAACTTTAATCATGGTGTAACTGATTTTATGTGTTGTCTGAGTGGCTGAGAATGAGTTGGCGTGAACTGTGTGCATAATGAAGGAACCTCAAGGACAACGGATTCACTTTATTTCATTAACCTGTAGGAGTAAATATTTTGCAGTTCAAGAAAGCATGCATTTGTAGCATAAATGAGTTTGAATCACTGAGGTGTTTAGCATAGGCATATACAGTACATAGGCCTAGTGGTGTTGTTAGCAAGCTAACACAGAATAAGATTAAATGAGGGAAAATAATACAAACAATATGTGCTGATGTATCCTAGCATGTAACATATTGACATTCAGTGCAAGTTGTAAAGTTTAAAGCTACCTCAAAGGTCAGTCCACATAGAGTAAAACATTCAAGGTTCACTGTCATATAAGTTTTAACTATGTTTACTGTCTCAAAAAACAAAGTTAATTTATTCCATCATTTATTATTTATTGTTTTCATGTACTTCTTCCTCTGTACTTTTATGACTTCTTTGTAAAAATCTTTTTTAGAAGGTAAATACAGAAACATAAACAATCCCATCCTCCCCATCCATCAACAACAATCTATTTATGCACATAGTTACAACAAACAAGGGCAGGAAAATATTAATAAAAAAAGCTAAAATGTTAAGTAACTGTTCGTGCCTTGAAGTACAGTGTCTCTATGATGCTTTTCATAAAATGTCAGTATGACCATGATGGTCAAAGTAAAGTAGTCTTGAGGTTAGAAGCAAATCAGACAGGTCAGGACCTTCAGTGGGGCACACTGGCAGGGGTATTATTAAAATGAAGAACAGGGAAAGTTAAGAATCAAAGAGAACAGAAAATGTATTAAGTAAATATATATTTTAAAAAGCCTGACAAGCAGGAAGGTCCCTTTATTGATACTGATGACACATTAATTTATTGCGAGGAGTAGATGAGGAGTATCTACTGTAATCTCCTACAAATAAAGGTAAGCAATCATATCACTAAGCCATTTCCTGAATTAAGGAGGATAAATAGACTTTTGCTCTCTGTGAATATCCTGTTTGCTACAAGCATTCCAACCATTAGGGTTTACTGGATCTCATAAAGCAGTATTCGGATTTGTACAAAAGGATTGTGATTTAGGATTGTGGACTGTGCTGTGTATTCTATTGTTTATCACCAGACTGCATGGAGGACACCAAGGCGGCTGCCATTTTGTCACCGTTAGCCACCCTTTCAGACAATTTGTCGTTCCTCATCTGCTGTTAACCCACCACCCAGTAATACTTACCTGTTATCAGTATTTACCAATATCCAGCAAGTGAGTACATTCAGCCATACACCCAGAATCTCGGGGGATCTCGGGACTTGACTGCAGTCAGCTCAGCCCTACTATCTCTCTCGTGTGCAGCGCCTTTCCTTACCTCATCTGGTCCCCCGAAGATTCACCTGTCCAGACCCTGGCTCCTGCGTTCCTTACCTGCAGCCTCAAGTTTTTTTTAATAAATCTTTTACAACTCATCCAGTGTCAGGCTATCCTTGAGTCCATATACAAAAACTTTTCTGACACTAACATCAGTTAGAAAGACTCTTGCTGCTAGACATAAAAGGATGTGTTGCCATCGATGCAACAATTTTCTTGCAGTATTTTAGCCAAGTGAGTCTATACTGTAAATTGGCTATAGCTCTAAATTATATGCATTTTGATCATTCAAATTATTTCGTGGGAATGCCCAATAATTAGTCCACAAATAAATGTCTTGTATGTTGCATGGTGTTACTACAGTGTGTGATGCTCGAATGTTAAAGAATTTCTAAGGGGGCCCAGAGTTGTAACCTTCAGCAAAGCATTGACACCTGTTCTTTGAAAAAAGTCCAACAGTGAGAAGCTCTGTTTGATCTGAAAACTTCAAGTCTGGGAATGTGTGTAAAGGTGAAGCAGGGTATTGGTGTTAAAGGAGTTTGCATGCTGAGCAAAATGTAGCAGGATATGTTGAGATTATAAGCAAACACACACACACACACACACACACACACACACACACACACATATATAAAGACATATTAAAGGACCGTATCAAATAGGCAGGACTTGGGACTGTGGCTTACATGCAGCGTGAGGGACTGTCAAGCACTGTCAATCAGCCGCCCTTCAGCTCTTTGATTGGAGGAACAAAAAGGCCTCCAGTGAACAGGCCGATGACTGATTATGTATGACAATAACATTTCAAAAGCATCACGCCTCCTAAGTATGACAAAGCAAAGCGCTGGGTGTGGGCTGCTGCAATCCCCAAACTACTTTCAACTTCAACCAAGTGCTGCAAAACTACAAAACGCAATACATCATTGATGCTTTAACTATTGATGTCCTCCTGTCACTGGTCCACTGTGTACCCTCATCATCCATCACTAGCTCCTTCTTGTCTCTTTTCTCTCTCTTTACACCTGTACTCTTTACAAATGAGCTCCCAGGATGCAGCCTGTCTATCCCGCCACTATCAGCCGCTCCACACTATTCTTCACAGTTCAGCTAAAGTGTTGGTTCAGATAAAAGAGCTCTGTATCCGAGTGCAGCACTAAGATCGATAACCAGGATGGATATAAATGCAGATCATGATTTGGATTCACAGTGAAAATGAAAGGTTTCACAAATGAAGGCAAACAAAAGGGCATTTGGCTCCAGCTGAACCTGAAATAGCTTGTGTTTTTTTATTTTTTCACATTTTGCAATCAGAATTGCAGATTAGACATTTGAGTGAAAAAAACACATGAATATTGATAAACAGCCGCATGAATTTCACATAAAGGCAGACCTAATGGGATTACAGGTCTATGGTTAGGTTATTAAAAAAAGATAAATTGCACAGGATGTGACTTCATGTCATATTCAACATGGAGCCAATCATAGTTTGAAGCCACAGTATTGTAATGACCAATTTGAAGGCACCACTTGCCTGACACAGAGGTGTAAAATGCAGATGTCTAAGGTGTGAAAATGCTTCCTGGCAGGGATGCCCCCCGCTGCGTTTGGTGCACACGTTTCTTCACACAATGAAATGGTGCCAAGTCCCAAAACTGACTTTGTATTCAGATTCGAATAAGGTAGAGTTTGGGATGGAAATAACTCTGCAAATGAACAACAGTCTGTGGTGTGTACCAGTGCCTCCTTGTCTGAATTTGACCTGTTTTTCTCCTGCTGTTTTTAAGTAACAGATGTACTACGTGGGATATTTTTTGCTAAGCTTTTTAGTGTTTTTTAGACACTATAGGTTTAAGTCGATCATACTAACAAATGGGGGACACAATCCACATGCTGAGGCTAAGTTGAGGCTTCAACTGCTGGGTTTGACAACTTTTCGATAGAACATTTTCTCATTAAACCAAAAAAATATTTTATCTTATCACTATTAATTTAGACTGAAATGAAAAGAAGAGGAGCTCAGTGCCTCTTTCACTTATGATCTAGGGTAGGAAAAGCTCTGATACATATACAAAAAACAAGACAACTTTTACATTATCATAAAATAATGAGTCAGATGCCAGTTTTAAGACATTGTTTTTGATTTATTGTAAAAATTTAACATTTGTGGTCTGGCATCGTTGATGTTGCCTCTAAAATCATTATTTCTAATCCATCTTCCTTGGCTCACCAGAATCAGCAATGAATCTTCAGCTCACACACAAGTAGCCACTATTTCAACCATTAAATTGTGGGAGGACAATTTAATGAACTTACAGTTTGAGAAAATGTCTTTGCTAAAAAATAAACATGTTCAATTTGACAGTTTGGTAACCTGATAATTTAAGAATGACATTTTGTACAGACTGAGGACAGTGGATTTTGTTCCCTGTTATTTAACACATCTCATATATTCTCCTACACATCTCATTCAAGAAAAGGCCATGAGCACATTGGGAATGACGGGAAGCGGAGAGAGAACCTAAATTTACCCAAATCAAAGTACAAATTGTTCTGAACAGGCTGTTCACCAGTAATCAGATAAGGATACAGATTTGAAGGTGCAGGCATTACCCCGGTTCAGTCCAAACATTGATTGTTACCAGTTGGTCAAGCAGAATCAGGCCAGATCTAATGAGGAGAAACACAGAGTCTGTAAACAAAGAGTCCAAAAGAGGAGTGGGAAAAATGCAGCATCCAAAGCAAAACAGGTGGGAGCTGAAGGCAAACAGATAACAAGAACACTAAAGATAAACACATAAACAATGTCAGAGCTGCCAGTTTTAGATACATACCCCGGAAATTATCACAGTGTGGGGAGGTGCTGTTGAACACTCCTGGGGTCCAGACTCATTGAACAGCACTGGCAGAGAGTTTCTGAGCGAGGCTCAACCTTCTAACCAATCAACACGTGAGAATTTCATTTATTTCTGCTTGAGTAAAGGGCCCGTGCTATAGTCATTTACGTAAATGACTATAGCTAGGCCCTGTCATGCAATGTGACCACGCTGCAGTGCTGACCACTTTAGGCGCCATAACATATTTATTTAGTTCTTTTTTTTCTGAATGATAAAAATAGCTAGTTACTGTATGTCACCACTAGCTAAGCAGATGGGCGTGGCATCACCTCATTGACACAGCAGACCATGGCTTTGATGGAGCAGCCAACCTGTGTCCCTGTGTCCTACAGCACTTGGCACAACGTGCTCATTAGCAGGACCAAAGGTCCAAACCTGCCATCTGTCCCAGGGCTAAAGTTCAGAGGCCCCCCCCTTTGTGCACAATTGCACTCTCTGTGGCCCTCCCAGGTGAGGTGCCAAGGAGCAGAAGGTGACATTCCAACTTTCTGTCTCTCTCTCACTCAACTCCAACTCTACACAACTCCAGGTCGGGCTTGTTCTGAGAAAGTGTTATGGCTCAGCCTGACTACAAACAGAGGTGGAGGGAGTTTGGCTGTATCTGTTTACTTTGTTTACAATGTGAAAACAGAGCAGGGGAAAGTGAATCTGTGTTAGAGACTCAAATCTGCAACATCAGACTTTGAACGTCTCACTGTGTGTTTCTGCGTGCATAAACACCCTCCCTGCCCACATCCTCTTGTAGCCAGTGGCAGTGTGTGCAAGAGCGAGATGAAGATGGGCAGAAAGATGTTTTAAATAAACAGTTTTCCCTACAACACTTTTTTCCTGGGGGTTACTGATACCTGATAGAGATGTACAACTCTAGCTCAGCTTGACAATGCTCCCTCCTCTCCTCTGAAAGTCACAGAGAAGAACAGAGAGAGAGAGGATCAAGAGCAGAAGAAAAGAGTGAACGATGGGAGACAGAGCTGCACCTCTCCTGTCAGAGCCTGAAGCCTGACTAACGCCGACGTTCATCTCATGTGTCACACAGACTGAAATTAGGATGGGCTCTTATACTCATCAATCAGGGGCACAGCCTTCGCAACTGTTGCGGCTACAAATGAAGTCCACCATTTAATCACTTTTAATCTCCTTTCTCTGCAGGTACATCCTTTCTCCACCGCTCTTCATCTGAAAATACATTTTATAAAATAACGGAAGTAATGCCTGCGAAGGCCGTTGAGTAAAAGTCCAATTTCTTTCCTCACTCCATTAGATGTGATCGAGCATTTATTTTCAATCACGGTAATGAACGATTTAAATGCTGCTGTCTGTAAAAATAGAAGTAGGGAGGAGAACAGTCTGTGCTTCTGGAAGTGTTTTTGCTTTGTTGGCATGTACAGTATATACAGTATATCCTGCTAAATCATAGCAGCACGGTCTGCAATATAAACTCCATTAAAAGGCTTAATATAAACTGTGATGTATTGATTATGTAGCATAAGCACCGTAAAGAGTTCCCAGCAGAATAAATGGTTATATCCCATTAGCCATACAAGTAGCAGATTATGCGTCATGTCATATAACTTTTCCTCAACAACATCCATCGCTTACCGTGCTGCACAGAGGTGACACAGATCCACAATCTGCAATTTAATTTCTAACTCGAACCACTAGGGGCCAGTAACAGAACATGCATCATGCATCCGCATCATCTACAGTATGTATCCCGTCCAGAGTGATGTGAAATAGACTAAGACGCACTGACAGCAAGGACGGTTCTGCAGATGGGTAATAAGTATAAGTTATTTTCCAACTCTGTTCATAAACTTGTAACAAAAAATATAGTGTCTGCTTTAATGTTCATGACATACTGTGCTGGAACATAAAGGAAACCTTCCCCACAGGTTCCCAGTCAGGCTGCAGAAGGATGTGATGCCTTCAGTGGGATTTCACAATAGTAGAGGAGGGGAAATAAAACATGGCATTAATGTTGTGTTGCAAATGACTCCACCTTTGATGCCCCTCCAGTGAGCATTCAGCACTGCCACCTCTTCTCCTGTTTTTTCTCTTGTGACAAACTCCAGCCTTATATGTGAAGTTTCTATAGCAACCCTGTTGCCAGCATGAGCTCATCAGTTAATTTCCCCATAGGCTGCCTGACAAAGAGAGAAAAACAAAAAGACTTCGTGCATCAGGTTGACTTTTGCAGGGGCGGGGTCTTGCCTCTCGAGCATCACCTCCACTCAGTACAGTGAATGAGATCAGTTTCATGATCTCACTTCGGCAGACTTACAGTTTTCGAAACTTTTCTTTTTTCAAACATCGCGGCTGGAAGAGCAATGACAACTGACTGAAAGACATGTTTTTGGACACATGCCTCAAAACAGCAATGCCACATTTATAACCTCTGCCCAGGAAGTGCACAGTGAGAACACGGTAAACAGTCAACAGGAAAATCCAGGAGCTGGAGTGCAGAGGACAGGGCACAGCCTGCCTTGTTAATGTCTCTCTGACAGCAGGAGATGCCTAATGTGGGTGGAACACACACAGCCTCAGCATTGATGGGCATTCGAGGGGGCCGCTCACACGGCTGGAAATCCGGCAGCTTTTAGGCTCTGACTGTGGCTCTAGAGGTCTTTGGAAATGTCAATCATGTGCCCTTGGACCCACATGCTGCGATCCGGGCTTCACAACTGAACCTGGCCCTGCTGTTCTCTCGCAATCTACAACATCTCAATAGGCCACTTCTTTTACTGATGTTCAGCATTAAATTATATTAATTTTAAGAGTCTTAAAAGCCCATCGCCTTGATGAAGTGACCCATCAGTGAAGTTGTAAAATTGCTGTCAATTTGAAGAGAAGCTGCTTCTTCAAATACAATTCTTAAAGCAATCATTTCACATTTGCGGAAATTCTTATTGCTGTCTTACACGGAATTAAATTCGACCTCTGTGATGTGTTTTGCTTAATTGTGAAGTAGTAGCAATGACACAGTTAGCTTAGCATAAAGACAATAAACAAGAGCCAACTAGTTTTCCTTGTTTTTAGTCTTTATGATGACATATAAAAGCAGTATTGATCTTCTCGTGTAACTGTATCCATTATATTTTTCCTTGAATATAAATGCAACATGTCTCTGGCTAAAAAAGGCAATATTTTATTTAGCATAACTATTATGCTATTCTTGCTATGCTATTAACTATTCTTGGAAACAACAATGTCATCTGTCAATAACTATAAACAAAATAATAATAGTGTTTAGGCTTTCCAAAAACTTAAAACTAACTTAAAAAATACTTTTTAGAATGATTTATAGAAAAGAATCTGTGATGAACAAAACTAAAGAGTGGAAACCTTGAGAAAAGTTGCTGCCTGGGTGAAATGATTCAAAAATATAAATCCAAATGCAGCCCAATATTTGTGTTGTTATTGATTTTACCCTGCTGTTTATTTTTTATGAGCTTTCCCATTTTCCTGCATGTTGACAAGAAGAAACATTAATCTGGCTGCATATGATCATTGAAGCAGCTATTTGTTTCTCCATATATAGCCCGAAGTAATAAGATTTATTACAGCTCAATCATTTTATCTGCGTCTGTGAGCATTTTAAAACATCACTCAGCCACTTGTCATAACAGATACAGCCCAATAAGTTCAGGTAAAGCAGAACAGACATTGATTTGCAGCACTAATAAATAGTAAAACTAAATGCTTGTGCAGAAGTTATTGCTGCTTGATATCTGAAAGCTGTAAATACAAGCATCCAATTTTATTATTAGATGTTTAACCAGGGAAATGTTCTGTAAGTAATAAAAATGTTTTTCAGGTGCTGACCAAGGACTGGACCACTACCTGAACTTTTAGCTGACACTTTTTAACATAAACTATCTGAGAAACTGGTTTTGTACACTCCCTCCTCACATCACCAAGTAGTTTCACAATTCAAATGTTTCCTTGAATAGCATTTATTTCAGCCACGTTAGATGCGTAAAGTCAGAGAAAGGAAAAACATAAGTTTTCCTTAGCGTTCCTCATGGAAGATAAAAAAGTATTGATGAACAATGCTGCCTTACACTCTTCAATTTTTGAGGTTGATTCAAAAGTCGGCATGCAGTATTCATGCTGCATAACTCCACCTGTTTACTAATGTGCGGTCCTCTATAATGCACAAGCTGCTGTCAAATGCACCAATTAGTAAAAGGTGAAGTTCAGAAAGAGGCCAAGTTTGCCTCTTGTTCTAACTCATAACAGTTTTGCTGCAAAGACTAAAGTTCCCTCAAAGCCTGCTGTATTTCTAGGTATTAGCTTTCACATTTCATATAGTGCTCTCCCTCTGGCTAGAAAAAGGGGCCTAATATAATCATATCGAGCCATGACAGTACTTCAAACCAAGCAGAACAGACAAGACTAAAATGGCATCAATAATATTCCTGCACAAGGAGGGCAGGAAAGCTTCTTAAACATTTACATAGAAACCCAAACAATTTCATCAGAGGCTCATTCAGATGGCTCGGTCATGCCAGGTAAAAGCTTTGACATTGTCACCGGCACATCATAATATAAAGTGCGTCCGTGTGCTTCTGCCTGGGTGGCCGCGACACCATCGTCTATATCTTTTTGATTGTGGATGGACCTGCCATTCAGTGCACCCAGCCACCTGTCAATCACACGTATCACCGACACATTAATGACCCTCATTATGTTGGTTGGCCATATGGCACTACGCTCTGTGTGTGCGTGTGAGCACGTCTGCCTGCGCCGCTGCTTCTGCTCTGCCGCCCTGAAAGCAGATTGCACTAGAGACGAGGCCAAGCTCTTGGTCACCTCTTTTGGAATCTCATTGCCGTGGTTATTCTGACAGAGGAAATATGGCTGCAGAGCTGGGGGGCAACCGTAATGGACTCGTTGCATCTGCTTCGGAATGTCATCCCAGACTTCCCCTTCTGTCCTGCAGGAGCAGCAGAATGAATACCAGGTAGAGCCGAGTAATCGACATGTGAAGAGGTGACGGAGTAGAATTGAGGAACAGTAAACTTTAAACCCTTTAAATATTAAAAGTGCCCATCTATGTGACAATCATTCGTGTCTAAAAGTAGTTTGTGAGTTCTGCAATCTGAAAACAAACCTATTGAAGGTAATTCCATCAAAATAGCACAACCTTCAATATCACCCTGTCCTGCAGAGGAGACCAAAAAGTGATGTGGAGATTGGTCAACACTGCCTGTATCTGTTTGTGCATAGATGCTGCTGAGTGAAGCGGAGAACCATTATCAAACCTGTCTTACTATTTTGAAATTAACTGTCCTGCGAACTGATTTACCTAATGTAATGTTTGGTTTCCTGCATGGATTTGGACATGGAAAAGAAACACCTCTGCACCGTGAAGCATAATGACATCACTGGTGAAACTGACCTACAGTTACTGCTGCTCTTCTTTTTTATTCCTAGTTTCCATCTTCATGTATCTTCTAATGAGCCTCACTACTTTCTTGTTGAAATAAAAAAATTTCATTTCTTAAATGGATAAACATTTGTGAAAAGTGTTTTTAAATTTTTCACTGAAATGTTAAAAAACACAAGCTTACTTACTACCTATTCAGATGGTTTTATTTAATTAATTGATTAATTTATCTGTGAGAAGATGATGGAGATGCACATTTCAGCTCACTGAGTTGCTTCAATTTCCTGATAAGCAAGTCTCATACTAAACTACCTGCTAAAATATATCAAAATTGTTGAATATTAACATTAATTAATTAACAATGAGCTCTTTATTAGTGGCAGCAGACGTCGGTTGAATCCCTTAAGATGCCATATAGCCATTATTGTTGAATACGCCTCATGATACCAGTGTGTTTATTTTTAGACCACAGTTTGAATGTTACATATTTCTGTCTCCCTCTTCTTGGCCCTGTCCTCAAAAATGACTGTGTGCAGAGAAGCATCTCCACCTCCTCTCTACTGTCAACGCATTCCAGTGAGGTGGGAAGCTGGAACACGATAATCAAAGCTGCTGGAAGCACAAACAACCAGCTGTAAACTCCGAGACCAAACACGCGCACGTGTTGCAGAGCTCTGTCGCTTCAGAGCCGAGAGTCATTGTGCTCGGTTTTAGGTGCTTCATTTTACAAGTAAAGTGGTCTGATTAGCTGCCTAACAGCCAAGTTAAGATAAGAACACGCACAGGTTGTAACACTTGGCAAATTACACCAAAAATGTGCTTCTGGGTGATAAGGAATTACCTGACTCTGAAATACAATCAATTACTGGAGATATCATTTAAAAGAAAACTGTTGCTAACTCCATTTTAACCTGTTTCATTTTTCAAATTTTTTTGTGCAGCTACACTATAGCAAAATAAGGTGTTTTTGTTGGATATTGCACCTTAAAGAGAGCATATAGCACGTGGCAGGTGGCAGATATTTACTGATTCAGACATTTTTTATTACATCTACTAAAACTATGCTTAAACTAATTTCCTTTAGATGCAGAAATATGAATCAGTCATTCACACACAAGGTGTCCAAAACAAAAAGCTTGTTAAGCTTGTCACGGATGCAGAGATTTGAGGCATAAAGCCAAAGTTACTCACTCAAGCAGAGCACCTCTGCTCGGGCCTCTTGTTTCCGTGCAGGCTTCAGATGCAGTAAGACGGCTCGAAGAAAAAAGATGTGCTGAATCCAGAAAGTCCACACTCGCCCAGACTTGCTGACTTGTGGGGCTTTGCAGAGGAGTTAGAGCAGGCCTTTGCCAAAATTCATCTAGTCTGCGAGAGCTCTCATGCGAGTATTTGGTTTGGGCTCTGTGTGGACTTCCACAGAGTCTGCAAGCCTGTAGACTGTACTGGTGAGATTTCTCACGATTCACTGCTTTGGTGATCTGATCTTAAAAGACAACAGGTGACAGAGGTTTTTCTTGTCTTAGAAATAAGGTCTGGAACAATGTCTTCAGTTCCCTCTGATAACATCAGGGACCTAATAACTGTTGAAGGTCTATCAGGCTAACAATCAAAATGTCCGAGCAGTTGCTGTTAATTGACTTTTGACTTTGACTATGGTTGTGTCTGTCCATTTCAGCCACATATTCACAATGAACACTTCGGTCACTGTGAGACTGTGAATCATAATCAGCCAGGATTCTGTCTGTCCGTGTGGCGTCTGGACATTTGGAATCAGAGATACAACAACAACAGCTCATGGATCACAGAGCAGCAAGCCGAAATGTGCTCTTTGACTAAAGCTGTTAAGCCCCTGCAGATCGATCGGCTTGGCCTTTTACTGGTACTGTACACACACACACCGAACAGTAGGACATTCTTGTGTCTTGTACATGCATGGACAAACCCAGATGCAAACAGTCACTCACATACATACACACATCAAAATGTACAGACACAAGTCACTATGGTATGTGAATTTGTACAAACACCAGAGAACAATATTTAAGTAAAATAAACTTGACCAATTTAATTAAAACGAGGGATTTTTGTTTAAAATTAAATAAACTCTGTGTTCGGTTTTATTTATTACCACAAGATCTGATATTACTGTGGAAAAGAAAACATTGTCTGGGAACATTTTACTGGTATGTCCAGTATCAAGGTTTCTGCAACTTGTCATTGAGGTTATTTGACAACATATCATCAATTTATTCATAGAAAATGTTATGCAGTTGCAGGTACGTTCTCTACAAAACATATTTGTGTTTGGAGTAATTTTTGAAATACAAGGTTGTTATGAACAGTTTCAGCAGGAACAAATGCGACATAAGTGCACACAGCACTTCAACATGCTCAATGGGGAAATGCTTATATTGCAGAAAGAAGCTACCCAAGATGTTTATCATGATAGCCTGTAATTTGTTTTTTCTTTTTAAAAGACAGGAAAAAATACAGGGAGACTATTTTGCTAAAAATGTCTCTGTAAAAACTCAAAGTGTTTATTATTATAGTGTTATGGTAAAACATCACAAGAAGACCTTTCTTGTACTTTGAGAAACAGGAAGTTGGAATTGAACTTAATAGGGGAGGAAATGTGAAGCACTGGGATATGTAAAGGAGAAAGCATTGTTACTATGTACCACTAAAGATTTTCCAAAAAAGGACAAACATTAGTTCAGTCCTTCATTTGTTTTATTGAAATGCTGGGGTAACATTTTGAGTTTAATGATCTCACAAAGAAACAGAGATTATTTGAGGTGTTTGTCTAGCTGCTGCAGCATTTTGAAGGTCAACCATCTTGTGTGTCCTCCACATTTTTTTCTCCTGATGCAGCGAAGTACAGTGATGGTAAACATATGTATAGCTTTCTTTTTTAGCCGACTGCGCTTATCTGAGAGCGTGCAGGGTGCTGATACTGTGAGTTTCCAAGCTGTGGCATCCCATTCAGATTAGGCTTTAAAGTTGGGCCCTCTGTCCCATCTACTTTGTATTCCACTGATGCCAAGGCCAAATCTTGTGGGCAGTGGAGTCATACTGGAGTATGTTATGTTAGTAGGTGTCTCTAATGTTTTAGCCTCCCTGGGGTCCAAAACATTAGAGACACCTCTGAACATAACATAATCCAGTACGACTCCACCGCCCACAATGAACTTAATAATGCACATGTAGTAGAATTATCACATTTCTGACAGTTTCAACTTAAAAACTGAAATATGATAACTTTGAAATGTAGAATTCACGGCAGAGCTGTTGTTGATGGGTGTATATATAAAATATATATAATATATACGCTAAAATGTGCTTTGCTCTTGTAAAATTTTTTGCCACACGTTGCCACATCACGTATCAACTGGCTGCTACCCTGTGTTTTGCGAGGGGGGTCGAGACCGAAGGTGTGGCAAGGTGGTTCTTCAAAGGTGGCCATGAATAGCTTCATCAAAAATAAAGGCCTCTGTGAATCATCCTGTCGTCAATCAAGCTTAGCTGATCAGTATGCACCCACAGGCAGTCGTGTGTGGTGCATTAATAGGTCCTTTCCTGGATTTCTTTTTAACCCCCAGCCCTGCACCGCATAACAATTCAGCTGAAAAAAAAAAAGTTATTATTATTATTTTTTTGTGCGTGAGCTGAGTTTTGACATAGTGCTGTGTCCACAATATGAACCTACTGCTTCTGTTTGAATAAGCACAGATCACAACCCTAAGTAATCAATTTGTCTTCCTGCTTTTATTTACTTTAGAAGTTTATGCTTCCATAGTCAGATGCAGTTTGATAACAGTGTCATAGCTACAGATTTAAGCATCTGCTCGGGCTCCCAGAACAAGGCTGGGCATAGCTGCTGGGTCATAAAACCCTGTCAAAGTGAATAATGAGGTGGTCTCTGAGGCTGAGTGTGTGCCAGACCAGGTAGGTGACGTGCTGAGGGCAAAGCATGCTGGGAGCTGCGTGGTTCTGCTGACAGGCTCAGCAGCGCTTTGTCATCTGCCAAGAAGGCTTGTGTGTGTACTCTGAAGGGTTGGGAAGGGCTGTCAGTGAATTGGGGGAAGCCGAAACCCTTCATGATGTCAGATAAACACTGGCAGTGGTGTAGCATGCCCAGCTACAAAACAGATTGGAAAGCACTGGGAGGCATTAGGAAGAGGGAAAGAAAAGGGCCGTGAACTCTCCTTCAGTTTTGTTTTCCCTCTTTTACTCCCCTTCCCCTCTTTCAGCAACCTTGTTGGCAAATCGAGCCTCTTCACCAACCCATTAGAAACTGCGGTTTTGAAGCGGCAAGAGGCAGTGAGAGCCGGCTTGTTATTTCTCCTCTATTGTCAACGAGATCAGTGGTGTCCTTTCAAGCGAGTGCATCGCTTTCCAGACAAGATTACATACAAAGTCATGAACAATGCTGAAACTTGAAGACACTCTTTAATGGAAAACATGATAAATCACACACAACTAGATGATAGAGGACGATTCTTGGAGGGAAAAGGGACAAATGCAGCTGTCACAAGACTCCAAATACATTTATACATGCTCAGAATAGAATAGAGTACATGAGATATTATTTCTATAGATAAATGAATGTGTTCTGGCTTGGACATCAGTAATAGTCATTTAGTGCAGAGTGTGACATACAAAGGTCCAACATGCATTTCTGATGTTACAGGGAATTTGTTTTGACTCAACCTGCTGCCAAACCCTCCAACCTTTCTGGATGACAGGATACACAAACTCTGCCCAGCAAATGAATTAATTATGAGTCTATGTGAGTTCTGTTGCTGAGCCATGGTTCAGTTGTGGCAGCACAAACATTTCAGCTATGCCTTTTTCAGTGTGTAACAGTTCTTTAGTGTCGTGATTAAGTTGCTTTAGCTCTTCACCAACGGCTGTGTCAAGTGGAGTCCTACAATCAGGAGTGTCCTCACATCTGCATCTTTGAATAGTCCACAAAGCCACTTACAAAAGTCAATACCCCTAAACCCGAAACCACACATTCTCACAATTATTTGCATATAAATAAACAAAATAGCATATTTTACAGGTTCATTGGTGTGGATCAAACATAATCTATACCTATAATTAAAATGAAGTGCTGACATTGGAGAAAAATTTTCTTGGCAAAATGTTTATCAGTTTGAAAATAATGCCAGGAAATTCAAATGGATTTGGGTTTATGAACACATGCAGGGCCGGCTATTTGTAAACCCCTTACTAGAAAACATGTTTAAAATTGAAAAAGTGTTTCTCAATCTGGTTGGCATTACATTTACATTTTCATTTGCAAATTATTAACATAATCTTTAGTACAGTAAGTGTAGCTGTGTAGGTTTATTTAGCCTAAAGGAGTTAGTGCAAGAGTGCAATCCCTTCGTGATTTATCAAATAGTTTAAAGCTGAGCTGTCATTTATCAACCTCAGCAACGTAAGTGGAAGTAAAATAGTTTTGACTTTCACCCATATGCTTCCAGTGTATGTACTGTATTGTGTGTTTTTGTTGGTCACATTTATATTTATGGAAGAAAATTAAAGCAAAATCAAAGAAAAAAACATTAGTGTATCATGTTTACTTGGAAATAATTGCGGCAAAAATTGTATCCAAGAGAAATTAGTCAAGTATTTAGCCTGCAGATAATTTTCCTCTGAAATAATTGCTTCCAATAATCAAACGCTCTAAAAAAAAGACAATTTTTTATAAGCCAAGCCATTCCACATATGACATGATGTAATGAACTGGGAAGGAGAGCAATTCAGCACTGATTGCAAAGGTGACTTAAAGAAAACTAAATTATTAAAATGGCCACAATCAGTCAAGTGCCACAGACAGTTCATGCCTGACGATGCAGTGACAGCAAAGCCCACCCACCACCTTCAACAAAGACGATCAGTACTTTGGAGATGGCAGCCAGACAGGAAAAGAATCGCTAGAAGGCGTTGAGAAATGTCTCTCACTTCACAGCGGTGCTGAAGCGTTCATCGCTGCAGGAGATCCTAAATGAACTCCAATCAAAAGGGAATGGAGGCCAACAAGGGAGCTCGAACCCTCATCATCCCTCGGTGTGAAGTCCCAGAGGAGCGGGGGGCTCTTTGCTGAAACTGAAATAGCCCTGGACTAAAAGTGCGACAGTACTTGGCCACAATAGCTGTTCCTGACGCAAACCTGCCTCGTTAAAGATTCGATTAAACTGAGGCCTGTCACAGGATGTGTCATCACAGCCCACCAGCTGGCACAAGGGTCGTTCAGCCACAGAGAGTAGACAGAATAAACTCTAAACTTCCTTAAAATAGTCCAAAGCTACAACTTACACACGTTACTGAAGTGTGAGCTCTGCTATGTCTACAACATGTCAGACATTAAAGAAATAACCACAAATATTAGTGACATGCACTAAAATATAATGGCTACCATAATGTACAATGTGGGGGAAAACAATTTAAAAGCTGCTATATCATATTTTGAAGCAAGAAAAGATTGTATTTTCATCCTTTAAATCAAACCAACAAAGATGGAAAGTTTACTGTAGCGTGTATGCATAAAAATGTCAACAAAGGCAATTAAATGAAGGAGGAGTGGAGATGTTTCACAACAAGACAACGCACACAAACGCATAATACTTTACAGCAGCGGTGGCTGGGTCACACACTGGAGTATGCTCTCTGAAAAATGCAGAAGTAGCTCAGCCAGAAAGATAGAATGCTCAGTGCAGCAACCAAAATCAGTGCAATGCTTTCCCCCCCTTTTCTTTTGTCTGCAGGAAACTGCTGACATTCATTAGTAATAAACTGCATGCACAGAGCTTTACATAGGCTACAAGTAAAACACACTGTACAGTATAAGGATGTAGTGATTTATGATTAGAAATTCAGAGCATTATATCAAAAAAATGTAAATTATAGCTTTCTTACAATTATATTCCTAAAGAAATAAGGAAATAAGGGGTATACTGAGATCTTCATATTTTGTCTTCCTTTTGTGTGTTTAGCATCTTTATGCATTGTAGCACAGTGTTGCTGCCACAGGCCACAAGGATTGTGTATTATGTAACAATTCAATAACAATATATGAAAAAAAAAAAACTAACATTGACTTAGCACTGCCTTTCACGCAATGACAGCTGGGACCGACTCCAGCAACACCGTGACCCTTAACAGGATGAACGGTTTAGATAATGGATGGATGATTTAGCTTTGCAGCCTAGAAAGATTTTCCTTCTGGATATTGGATTAAGTGCCTGACTTTAAAAGTCTGAATTAAACCTGCTATAAAAATCTTCAATCATGTGTCAGAAATTCACCACAACATCAATAAGGATAATATTTTAAATCCACGTGTCACCTTACTCTGGAACGGTAATGAGGTCTCTGCTACTGTGAAAGCCTCCCAGTTACTATATGGAGAGATGTGTTTTCTAATGAATGAAAACAAAATCAGTTTAAAGACATATAGTACGACAATCAAAACAGCAGTGCTTTAAAAGTTTTGTTATATACAAACAAATAGTTTTAAAGCATATTAAAAAACGCACATGACTACGGGTGGGTGATACATAGTCAAAAACATATCACAATATTTTAAGAAAATGTATAGATATTTTATAGTAAAATACCAAGCAGTGTCTACCAATCAGTCAAGCTGCAGTTTACATGCATGTCTGTTCAGACTCATTTACTAATCTGTTCATCTGTGAATTGACATTCATGCAATGAAACTTGCAAATGAAACTTCCTCCAGGTGTTCCAGACATGTATCGTTAACAGGTGGACATGAAAACGCAGTGACCTCGACCTTTGACCTCCAGAATCAAATCAGTTCCTCATTGAGTCCAAGAGGATGTTTATGCAAATTTTAGAGAAATTAGATCAAGGCATTCCTGAGACATCACGTTCATGCAAATGAGATGGAGCCAAAAAACAAAAAAGCCACGGTGCAGTAGCATGAAAATATTAGTGTGAAAAAACTTTTTGAAACTTGTTTTGTTACATCATAAATCATGTCTGTTTTTTTATATAATGTCTAATTTGTTTATTTAACAGACTGACTGGTCATTTTGGCTGTACACTTTCTGACTGAAAAATTATCTTAATATTTTATTTAAATTATGAATCATGAGCTCAAGAGAGACATGAACACCAGACAGCCTAAGAATATGACTGAGCTGAAGCAGTTCTGTCATGAAGAATGGTCCAAAGATCCTCCTGGACTCTGTGCAAGTCTAATCCACATCTACAGGAAGTGTTTGGTTTACTTTATTGCTGCCAAAGGTTGGTTCAACCAGTTATTAAAACCGTTTCACACCTTTTTAATAGGTGTGTTAAATAAAGACATGAAAGATCATAAAAGTTTGTGTTTAATCAGCTAAAAAATATTGTGTTTGTTGATATGTGTGATTGTATTTCATGACCAAGTTATGCAGAAAATGAGGACACAGCAAACAGTTCACTTTTACTTGCAACTGTAATGGCGGCTATGCAAAGTTGAGTCTGTCTGCTGCAGATGCATCATCATTAAAATTAAGAATAATACAAATATAAGGTTGCTCTAAAAAAAATCACTACACAAGTTCCTCTGAAGTGTCTGTAGTAGTTCGACTGGAGTGAAATGAACAAAGACGTTGTACCAATTACGACCTATTCTCGGCAGCCTATAACAGGTACGCCGAAGCAAGAACAGCACACTCAGAGGGTGATTACAGTCTGAAAGGATGGCAGGAGCTTTGTGTGAAGCTCGCCTGTCGAGCAGATCATTGAATCTCCTCTAACTCCTGTAATCTCCACGTTCCGACTGACAACTCCTTTTATTGTATTCTTGTACTTGACACTGAGATTGGCAAAATGTCAAGTCATGGATAAGATTCTTGTTCGCACAGCATAATCTACAGCGTTAAGCGACGCTAACGGAATAATTCGGTCTGTGGCCTTATGTAAACAAAACAAAAACAAAAAAACAAAATGATGGCAAAATTAGGAAGTAGTGCCGGAGATGTTTTTCAAAGAGAGCCTTGACAAATCTCACTCCAGAAATAGGTGCAGCTTTCAATTCCTTGAAATGAAAAATATCTTTCATGTATTGTTACCTGGTGTTCCTGCCTGTATTTTTCCACTCTCGTATTTCAGAGGGGAGACAAGCAAATAAACATTTAATGAATTGCTGTCAATAGTTTGGTCTTGCTCTGCATGTTTAAATATAGATGTATATTGAAGAAATGCTGCAGGGAGACAATCAATGGCTCAAACGAATTAACAGCTCACGTGCTCAGTCTCACACACCCCAACTGTTCGCATCTGTTGTGTAACCTCTGCTCATAAACCTCCCATGTATCACACTGGGACAGACAGTTGTCAGCGAATAATGGTGGAATGTGAGAAGTAATCTTACCTGAAGACTTGAGTTTTATCGCCTCTGAGGTTCCCATCTGACTGATTGGCTCTGGCGGCGTATCCAAGAACTCATCATTCTAACAAAACAATAAAAAGAAGAACTAAGAGACAGGACGAAAGACCAAACATTAACTCAAGACACTAGGAAAGAGATTAGAGAATTTGAGAGCTCTCCCAAGTATTTTCTTAAGAAATTGCTTCATATAGTTTAAATTACAATTATTAGATTTAATAATTGATCCAGACAGTGTAAAATCCTTTGTTAACAGTTGCAACATGAAAGTGATGAACACCTGATGTATCCATAAGAATAATGCAATAATATATTAATTGTAAAATGTGTCATACATTCTGCATACAATTAACTTTAGAAACAGTATTTAAGTATTTTTTTGAGCAAATGTTTAAGTAATTTAAATAATATATAAATAATATATAAAGTCAGAACTTCTTAAGAGTATTTCTACACTTGGTTCACAGTTCTTCATTTTCTAATTAAACTAAGGCTGCTTCATTATGGACACATTTTTCAGTAAATCAACAAGTCACTTTGTGGGATAATTGTGATCAAATGTGGCAAGGTTACATTTTCAAAAAGCTTATTTTGTTTAATCAAATATCATGTCACAATATGTCAAATTTTGAAAGTTTTAAAATGCAGAAGACAATTAATTGATCATTAAACTATGAATTATACAGTACTGGTTGAAGTATTAAAAGTAAACACACACAGTTTGTGTGCACCAAGAAATGTCTGACTTCCATTTACAAGCAAAAATAGGTCAATACATGAGAGAGAAAACACAAATCTATATACATTTACCACTAATTTATACAAATAGAGCCAACACTTAAACAGATCAGTTGGGGTTTGAATGTCTAATTCAGGGAGAAGCAAAACAGGAAATTGGTATTGGAAAAGTTTTTAGAGTTACATAAAAAATGAGACATTTTAATGAACTGTCTTTTCCAAAAGAACAACATAATTTGTGATACTGAAATAAAATAGAGACAACAATTAGTTTAACCTTGCAGCACATTACTGTAGCTTTGCATTTGCTAGAAAAAGCTAAATAAACAAGAAAAAACCCACACAATAAAGATGTCTGACTGAAAGTTTGACAAGCGCATAAATTCTTTCTGAGGTATCTGGCAGACAAAATATCTTCTCCCCGTTTGAGAAAGAGCCACTCTCCTAAATGTGAAATAAAATGCCTTACCCACTGTGCTGCAGTCTGTATTTTGGCATCCCATGGTCTGAGTTATAGGATGGATGTATGAGAGAGTCAACAAGAGCCTGTAAATGAAATCTACACTCAAAGTGAAAGACATGAGAGTGAAAAGAAGGGAAAGACAATAAACAACAAATAAAAGTTGAACTAAAGAGACTTTCAAATTGGAAACCAGTGAATCAAATAAAGCAACATACAAACAGAACCACAGATGCATCACAATTTGTGCAAATGTTTAATCATTGTCTTGGCATGAAGCAATATTCAGTACAAATAGGATTGATTGTTCTTTTCAACAGGCATGATTGTTAATGTGAGGAGTTAGCACAGCATACAGATTATGACAAGCTCTCAAAATAAACCAGCACGCCTGTGAGGAGCGGACTGAAGACGTGTTTACATTCTCAAACAAGTGCCAAGTGCTGTCATTTACATAAGAGAGGAAGGTTTGGGTTTTCTCAGGGTTGTGTAGTATGGTACAAAATGTTTAAAAGAATGTTTGCATGTAAATATTCCTGAGTGACATTTGACATATGCAGCATAAGCCATTTTACAGTGCCTTTATCACCAGTTATTTTTTTATTAACTTATAATATTATGTCAATCTTTATCAGTATTAGGTGTCATAAACGTCAGCTGGAGACAGTGTTTGCAACCAAGTTATGGAAAAAACCTTAATTAGCTAGAAATAGCAGAAAGGATTAGCCCACACTGGCTGTAAAATCAATAAAACTGAAGGTTCTCGTCTAGATGCCTGTTTCTGTTTGCAAGAAAAGACCAACTGGTTTAAAATCTATGTAATTTTAAGTAAAATTTGCTAAAGTTATTTTAAACTGAATATGTGAATGGAAAGCTTGTAAAACAATTTACAATAAAACAGTACAATAAAAAGCTCTACAAACATAAATTATACATCCCTATATAATATTGCAAATAAAGCACATTTTGACAAAATGTATTTAACTGAACAGCAGAGTTCTGTTCATGTGAAAGAGTGTCACACCGACACTGGTCGTCATCTACCAACACACCAGTGCCAGTACCAGTATGCTCTAAAACTGAAAAATCTCAGTAATATAGTTTATTTAGATTCTGCAAAAAAATATAGCTATAAATAAATTTCACAAGGTAATGTTCATAAAATATAAATGTGAATTTGCTCCTCCGTCCATTAATAATGCTCGAGAAATGTTTCTGATGTGTGTCCACAAACATTTCTGATGCTGCATCTAACGCAGCATCAGAAATGTTCTGAATGGGGGCTCTAAGCTGTGGTCGGGGAACACATGGGCTGTGTTGCTTTTCTGGCAGAGCCAACATGTTTTACAGCTGGTTGACTCTGACTGACTTCGCACTGTTCCAGCATCTTTTCATTAAACATCATCTACAGCATCAAAGCCAACTCATCTAACAGAGTTATTAATCATTTTTGCCTGTCAGCAAATCACCCAGTGCGAGGCAGAAGCTAACAATGGTTTAATGTCTGTGTTGACAAAAGATTCTTAAAAGAAGCTGCTTGTTGGTATATTTTTTTGATGTGTATAAATGTGAACATAAGAGAGACATTTTTGTAGTTAAATATATGAACTAATCACACCAACTTTAGCTAAAGCCACGCCAGTCTTCAGTGTGAAAACACATCAGTGCACATTTCTCGCTTCTACATCTATTATACAGTACAACATCATTAGAATCATCAACTCAACTTAGAAAAATCTAAATAATAAAATTGGAAGCTTAATCCTGAGGTAACCTACATAGTGTGCAATCTGTGATGCCTTCAGGGAATCATTTAGCCTACACACTTACTGAGGTATATTACGAAACTGCCATGTTTTCTGTTCAAGTCCTCATCTGCCACGTAAACATGGTCATATAATGTAGTTTGACTCCAGATCCTTTAATCATCCTGATCATTTAATGGTGTTGACACTAGTTGGAGACTATGTAATCAGTGCTACATGGTCCACTGGCTGCCAATAGTAAGACAAAGTATTTTAAAAAATGTAGTTGTTCACTTTGAGGGCCAAATGGGGTGCATCGCTTTTATCATGAATGCATCATTTATTGTCAGTGCAAAATAAACTCAGTTTTGTTTTCGGTATACAGTACTGCTGTCCGTGTGCTATTCTTTTTCTCGTAGATGCTACACCTTTGCTACTTCTTCTGAGGTCTTCACAGACTGCAATGGCAGCTCATCTGATGTGTCCACTGGGTTGTTGTAGGCTTGAGAGTCTTCCTCTTCATGCTGGTCCTTTGCAAAGTTCACAAACACCTGGAATATCAACAAGGAGAAAGAAGAAGATAGTTAGAAGCAAACACAAGATAAAAACTTACAATGCACACGGTATTGAAGGCCCTGTGGACATTTCTCTACCCATCTCATTTTTGCTCTCCCCTGCCCTCTGCCTCTAAAACAAACAGAAATAGTAGCACAGACAACGGGGCGCATGTGAATGAGTTACCAGACAAGGGCTATGAAGCATCAAGTAAGCGTCTCGGCTCAAACAGTGAATGTCAGTTTGACATCTTTGACCAGCTGAGAAAGAGAATAAAACAATCATTCTTCTCTCTGTGATGCCCATTTAATGTCAGAAGAAATCAATCCTATGGTTTTTATAAAAAGCTGTGTGTATTTTATTGTGCCGTAAACATCGCTGTGATCTAGGCTTTTTTTTTGTTTGTTTTCTTAGCATTAGCTCTTGTCGTGATGAAGCTACACAGATTTTTACTCTGAAGAAAAAAGCAACAAAAAGGATCATATAAAATGATAAGAGCATTGCTATTTCATTAAAAGCAATTACATTTTTACTGGCTTTGTGAAAATAAAAGCAGATGTGAATTACTAGATTGTATTTCAAGTCTCGACAGAACAAAAAAGAAATAAAACATCATTCAGACCATGTAATGAGAAACCACTCAGACTCCCTGTGAATTAAATCCTTCTACAAAGTGACAAACTCATCCATAAATTAGATGGGACACATAATATATAGATGAGAAAGCATAAATGAACTAAAATAAGTGCAATATTCCTCAGGCTACTGTTTATGAGAGATTTCTTTAATAGTGGTAACAAGTGGTAATTAAAATGTATTGTGTCAGTGTTCAACTAACCAACGAATATAATCTAGAGATTTGAAATTAATCAAAACAAAATACTATTGCTAGTATTACTATAATATACTACCTTATACTACCTTTGCCTTATTATCATCTATTTACCTTGACACTACTGTGTAATATCACACTTAGGAAGTACTTAGCTTAGCTTAGTATAATGATTAGAAAGGGGGATAAACAGAGTGTTCAAACATTCATCAGACCCATGTTGTAATTCGCTCTTTGCTCTTCAAATAAATATACACAAAAGAAATGTACACACAAAATCCTTTACAGGGAGTCACAGGCTGGAGCACTAACTTCCTGGAAGTGTGCTGTCACCACAAGGCAGCCTGGGAAGCTGTGGAGACGCAGCACAGAAGTTCTGGAAGGACTGATAAAATATTTGTCAAGAAATAGTCAGCTACATAGCTAATAGCCTGCTTATTCAACACAGACATGAAAGTGGTATTGAACCACAGTGGCAGATATTTTACATTACAGTTTTTATTCATTTATTTATTCTATTTTATTAGGTATATCTCACTGAGGCTATCAGCCTATTTTAACACAAGAGCCCAAGGTGGGGTTGGAGGGCAAAACCCACAAATGTAAATGTTCCTGACCAGGACAACCTGTGGAGTTGTTGGCTGGATGGATGTGGAAAAAGCAAAGGAGCTGACTACCTTGCAATTTAATGGAGGAATGAGCTACATCTGCACAAGGCCTGAGGCTAAAGTTGCTTCTGTTTGTGTGATGTCAGACCATCAGCAGTGTGTATCAAGGTCACAGTTGTCGAGGCATCTTATCAGGGGAGAGTGAGTAAGAGGATAAGAATGACAGTAACAGCAAATACACCCTCTGACCATTTCTTCTGGCCTCTGACTCTGCCGCTGACTGACACTGGCTTGATGTGCTGAGGCAGGCACAGCGTTTCATATTCACAGTGAAGACAGCACAATTTTGCAAGTCTGGTTTATATTTAACTTTCTGAATCTTCTTATTATAACAAGTGCTTTAATGGTGCAGTTCACAGCAGTTTTACTGAGACAACAATGGTGAATTCATCCTATGCTTTGTGGGGTAATTTTCCTCGTGATGTAGTTGTGTATCTAGCTACCCACCCTTTCATGACCTCAAAGTCATGCACCAGTGCTCCTGAGTGGCACTTTCTTGATAACAGATGGATACAGGCATTAATTACATTACAGAAGGTGTAGCTGGGTTTTATTTGGTGCATACTGATGCAGAACAAGAAGGATGATGATTCATCCAATTAAACCTTTCTGTATTTCAAAGTCCTTGCTATTTTATGTTTTAAGCTTGTAAAAAAAACATGCTAGCAAATCCACCTGATATGTAACAATATAGTTCATGTGAAGTAATGTTTTCTGTACAGCAGATGAACCTAAGTGTAGTATGCGCTCTGCTGTTAGCTCTGTTTTGGTCTCCACCAACTCTGCCAAGCAAGTATGTGGCTCTTCAGCTGTTAAATTCTCCACTTTGTTCACCAGCTATTGTTACCCTGGTCTGTCTGCTGTTTGGTTTGATGCTTTTCGCTAAAAAGAGATTGCTGCAGCTGCAAATGGAAATGATGAGAGTGATTAGACTGAACCAAAGCAATGGGCAGTAAAGCCATCTGCTAAATCTTCTAATAATTCACATTATTTCTCTCCTTGTTTAATGTTGCAAATGTTGCATGTAGTAAAATGGTATTAATTATGGCTTTTACTGTACAGATTGTTGCAGAGTCCGAGACCAATCTTGAGTACTGCAACACTACCTACAGGCAGAATTACAGTTTAGTATAAA
This sequence comes from Helostoma temminkii, assembly GCA_900302695.1. Classification (NCBI taxonomy): domain Eukaryota; kingdom Metazoa; phylum Chordata; class Actinopteri; order Anabantiformes; family Helostomatidae; genus Helostoma; species Helostoma temminkii. The sequence continues at coordinate 136,763 of OMLM01009314.1, forward strand.
AGCAATCTTTTTTTTTCTTTTACTTTTTTTTGCGGTACAGTATCATTTGAAATTGAGTAGAATTTGAATTGAGTTGAGTCATCTTGTGAATTCACACATAAATTGTTTCACGATATAATTTGCAAGACCAGCCAGATAACTAAAAGAAGTGTGTCTTATAGCCTGGAAAAAATGGTAATTAAGATTTACGGTATATAGTGGATATAAAAGGTCAACTCTTTCAGTGGTGTGGACACTGTGGACCACTGTCTACACACAGAGCAGCAAATACTTGATATTCCTGCCGTACAATCTGCATCTGACAGTTTAGAAAGTCACATTTTCCATTCAAATGCTCTGTTGGCTCTGCACTGTCTTGGCCATCAGCATTAACGCCGGAGCTTGAAGCTGTGTGGATCAATATTAATTGTAGTGCAACTCGGGTGTTATATTATAGGTCGAGGCTCTTCTCTATAAATCTTCAGCTGAAAGGTGACTGTCTGGGTCTACACAGGTTTTCCAGCCCTCCTCTCTGTGCTTTAATACTGTGACCTTGTGGTCCACGTATGATTTATTTACTGCATCTGATCTGGTAAATATTGACCATTGCAGAATGTGGGGTGAGTTGACAAAAAGGTTAAAACAGAAACTGCGCAAGGTGGCAGATAACACCAATCTGAGCAGAAACAAGGTTCTGCTGAAAAAAAAATCCTTTGGGAGAAACCAAATCTGATTTTAAACAAGATAAAGTTAAAGCACTTAGCTTTTCATTAATCCCTTTTCTGTCATAGTCGTAGGCTAATTGTCCCCTAAAGGGCAAATTTTAGTTAATAATGCAGCAAAAGATGGTTTTTATCATGAATTAAGGTTCACAAATGGATCATGTTAATAGTGAAATGCTTATCATCCCTGTAGTATTCTTTATATTGCATAATTTGATTTAAACAACAGTACTGCAGCCCAAATGAAGAAAACCCACTCACATCTCTTGTCTAGACTGTTTTAATTCAAGATGAGGCTCTTTTTCCTTTATGATGGAGTGGAGCGATGACCTTTCTGGCCCCCTCAGAGGTCATTTTCACCTCCCACCTGGCCATCCACTGCTGAGCTAATGGTGAGCTTACAAGACCAGACACACTTGCACTTGCCTCTGAGTGCCTGATTGCATCAGGTCTCTGGGTACATTTGAAAAACACAAGGTAAAGTCAGTCCATAGAAGGCAGGGGGCTTGGTTTATTTCCCCATTCAGGGTTGGCTAGTGCACTTGGGATAGAATATAAAAAGAGCCCTGGTTGTGGGGGTAGCTGTGGGTAGATACATAATATACAGTGCATCCGAAAAGTATTCACAGCGCTCCACTTTTTTCACATTTTGTTGTGTTACAGTCTTATTCCAAAATGGTTTCAATTAATTATTTTCCTCAAAATTTTACAAACAATACCCCGTGATGATGATGTGATGGCAGTTTGTTTAAAATCTTTGCAAAGTTATTAAAAATGAAAAAAGAAAAAAATCACATGTACATAAGTATTCACAGCCTTTGCCATGTCACTCAAAATTGAGCTCAGGTGTATCTTGTTTCTTCTGATCATCCTCAAGTTTTTACAACTTGATTGGAGGCCACCTGTATTACATTCAGCTGATTGGATGTGATTGGAAACACACACCTGTCTATATAAGGTCCCACAGTTAACAGTGCATGTCAGAGCACAAACCAAGCCATGAAGTCCAAGAATTGTTTTGTAGGCCTCAGAGACAGGGTTGCATTGAGGCACCATCATCTGTAAATGGAAGAACCACCAGGTTTCTTTCTAGAGGTGTTTGACAGAAGGCACCCATAGGACTCTCAGACCATGAGAAACAAAATTCTCTGGTCCGATGAAACAAAGATAGAACTCTTTGGCCTGAATAGCAAGCGTCATGTCTGGAGGAAACCAGGCATCGCTCATCACCTGGCTAATACCATCCCTACGGTGAATCATGGTGGTGGCAGCATCATGCTGTGGGGTTGATTTTCAGAGGCAGGAATTGGGAGACTAGTCAGGATCGAGGGAAAAATGAATGCAGCAAAGTACAGAGACATCCTTGATGAAAACCTGCTCCAGAGCGCTCTGGACCTCTGACTGGGGCAAAGGTTCATCTTCCAACAGAACAACGACCCTAAGCACACAGTCAAGATAACAATGGAGTGGCTACGAGACAACTCTGAATTTCCTTGAGTGTCCCAGCCAAAGCCCAGTCTTGAACCTAACTGAACATCTCTGAAGAGATCTGAAAATGGCTGTGCACTGACGTTCCCCATGCAACCTAATGGAGCTTGAGAAGTCCTGCAAAGAAGAATGAGAGAAACTGTCCGAAAACAGGTGTGCCGAGCTTGTTGCATCATACTCAAAAAAGGCTGTAACTGATGCCAAAGCTTTTTCAACAAAGCATCGAACAAAGGCTGCGAATACTTATATACATGTTTTTTTTTGTTTTTAATTTCATTTGCAAAGATTTCAAACAAACTTCTTTCAGGTTGTCATTATGGGGTATTGTTTGTAGAATATGAGGAAAATAATGAATTTAATTCATTTTGGAATAAGGCTATAACATAACAATATGTGGAAAAATCTGGAAAAAATACTTTCCAGATCCACTGTATATAAAAAAATTCTCAGTCCCAAAACTCGATCAATACTGTGGCCTGGCAGCTGAACTATCTTGGCTACACAAATTCAGCATCCTCATTGGTCAGTGTGACAGCCTAAATGGGAGAAGACAACTTGTACACAGTCTGTAAATCTTACCCTGGACTGAGGAGACTTGCATTAACTGAAAGCACCTAAAATGTGTACTGCACTGATTGATGACCTAATGAGCCACTAAGCTGAACTGTCACTCAACAAAATTACAACCCAACAGTGACCCAGATGCTCTGTAGTCTTACAAAATTTCAAACATAAAATTTAGAGTTAAATTGTCAGCTACATTACTTTACAAGCAGAAATCTGCTAAAACTCTTGATTTGGGCTCAAAGATAACCGCTGAAATTATTGAACAACTTCAATGTCATGCTCAATTTAGTCTAGACACAAAACAAACAACTCTCATAACTGCATTCAGATGGTCTTGAGTGCTGACAATACTACATTTGGATAAAGGAAAATGTGTCAGGTTGGCATCTGCACCTTCAACAAACCTTGGGAAATAATAAACCTTCCATAATTCAGATGACTAAGGCAAAGTACAAATGCTTAACACATTAAAAAACCTGTGTGTAATTGCCTTTAAAATGTGTTTTCCTAGTACAGGGCAAAGATACAGATACACAAGTCACAACCTAGCACCTAAGAACTAAACACATCTGTAATTTACACCTTCACCTGCTGCCAAATGACATGTGTGTGTTTGCTATTTGTGTTGTGTTATTTAGCTGAGTAGTGCCAATAGAATTTAATTGTACAATGTGAAATGACAATAAAGTATCTTATATTATGTTAATATATATTGCTACGATTTCTAAAGATGGATGGATTATACATAGTGTGCAACACGGTCCCGAAGTTGTACTGTAAACCGGTTGTGCTGGGGGGTCAATAGATTTTCATCTTTTCTGTGGGCAGGATTTTTGGGCAGGGCAGAAAGGAAGCTTGACAGCGTACTGGAACCACTAGACTGAAATGAATCCAGAATATTTGAAAACCCCAATCAAAATACAATTGAGAATTCAACATCACTAGCAACTAACTAAAACAAAAAGTGGAGGCTTGTATAGCAGCCTTTTTAAGATTATGCTCTGTAATTTACCTGGGGTGTTAAGGTAAGTATAGTATAGCATAGTTTATTAAAATGATCTAAAATCTTTCTTTATCAATTATTTAGCTATTTAAAGGCCTTTAAAAAAGGCAGGAGCCCTAGGCAAGTCCATGTGTGAGTCAGGGGGTGGCAACAAGTTCAGACATGTCTGTAATAACAGCAGGACAAAGAGAACTGAACACTGCAGAACACTAAAATAACTTTACAACAGAACACTGGTGAATTTTATGTATATGGACATGTTACCAAGCAGGTACCTGCTCTGCTGCACTTTAGCTTCAGCAGATATGCATCCATCATTTCAAAGCAGAGAATACAGCTTACTTTATCACAAGATTAAAGGACTGTTTTTTTAATCATGCACATTTGGGTAGTTAATAACATTTTTCCTGTGATGTGACAAGCTCAGAACACATTAATTATGGCTTTAGGTCTTTGGGTTTGTAACTATTCAAGTATCTTCAATGTTTAAATGACTAAAAGTCAAATAAAGTCAGAGTATAAGCCTGATAAATAACCTACAATATGCAGCAGTAATATGTCTGTTATTCCTATCCTTATGTTCTATAAAAATCTTTCAGCATTTTTTTGCTTACATCTGTCAAATTAAGGTAAATATTGTGTACATATGTCTGATATCCTGCGCATATATGCTTTACTTGTGATTGTCCCATGAAAACGTCTCAAACATGACCGATATGTATAAATTAGTGTTGTATTTTTGGGGCCTTACCTGATCCAGAGTGGTTTGAGACACAGAGTAGTCCTCCACATGCAGCCTCTGCTGATGTTCAGTAAACTGGCTGAAGATTGTTGCCAGAGCTCCCTGTGTGTAAGGCAGCTGATACTGCAACGTGTTGTGGTGCTTCTCCTTCAGGATGCTGCCTGGGAAAGTCTGCTGGACGAAGTCCTCAACTGGCTTCAAGGCAGGAGCAGAGCCACCAACCCTCACAATCAATGTGTAGCCATCACCAAATCTAGAACAAGAATCCACAATTAACATTCAGCCTCAGAGAAGAATTGCAAATAAGCACACTACTGCCAATTTGCTCACGGCTGGTTCTCTAAATAATGAACTTCTCTTTTCTCCTGTGGTCAACACATGGTGTGATGTATAATAGTGTGGTGGGCTGTAAGAACAAGATGAGAAAGGAAGCAAAAGAGATGACAAAATTTAATTGGTGTCTCATTTATTTCAAGCGTTGTGGATGTGGTGAGCTGGACACAAACAGGTGAGTCACAAGCCTCTCAAGCAGTTCGAGACAATGAGAGCCGGACTTCAGCAGTACAACAAAGTCTACAGCTGCTGGAGAAACGTTTCATCTTTAGCAACAGCGAGTTCAAGTAAAACCAGCTAACAACTCGGTCCATGTTAGCAAATGTAATAATGTATCCATTTCAGTCAAGACAGTCGATAAAAGCCAGAAATTGTATTAGACCGAGATGGAAATTAGTACAGAAACATCACAAATTTTCCTCAAAGGGCTTTACAGTTTGTACAATTCTGTCCCTAGGCCCCTCAGATTGGATAAAGGAAAATTCCAAAAATCTCCAAAAAAGGATGTGTGCTGTGAAAGAGGATAATTGTAGTGATGAACCCTCAGAAAATTATTACTCAACTCTGCTGTTCATTGTTAAAAAAGTCTTTGAACCTCTTTGACAACATGTTAACATCTTCGTACATATATTTGTAGAGCTTGTCAAGATGGTCTCCTGGTTAAGCTTTAGAACCCAATCAATATCCTGGCCACGGGTGAAAATAGGCCATAACTAAGCTCGAAAGCTATTTAGCATTCTGCATCTTCCTTGTTGTATGCTATGTCTGGTGAGCACCAAATAAGACTCTCTGCCTTGTTATTCTGTCGTTAGCGCACTTATGACCCATTGTTTTCTGCCTAATTAATTCCCTAATGCTGGAATTACTCATGGAAATGTCCATGTGGGCTTGTACAGAGCTACATGCAAGTCAGAAACTCCCTTAGAGGCAATTAGAGATATGGTGTATAAACTGCAGGCCTACGTGATCCCAAAGGGAACGAGAGAGGAAGTGAAATTCTGCTGGTGCTGAGAGGCGCAGTGAATGAGTAGCAGAGCTCTTATACTGCGCCAGTGAAATAGTATAACTTTGCATAAATTGTATATAGGACGGCTTATTTAATGTTAATTTTCATGTTTATGTGCCTGTTTAATGGTATTTTTAGAAATGGGTTGTGCATATTGAAGGGCAGGTCTGAACCTTACTTTTCTTAATTAATGAGCCAGAATACATCTAATCACGTCTTAAACATAGATGTATATATAATCTATAGGTGTTTGCATATAACCCGACCACCTGCTTCATCTTTATCAAACTGAACCCTGAGACATTTGACTCTAGCTTCAGTATTCTCATCTATGGTCAAATGATTGAAGTGAAGAAGTGAAGAAATTAGTGTAATCTGATACTACAATGATGGAATAGTTTGAAAATGCTTGATATAATGCTATAATGCCACTACCACTACTTCCTTCACTGCCTGCACTGAGATCTCCTCAGCCACAACTGATCAAAAGCATCCCCCATGAAACTCTAAGACATAATACAAAAGTTAATTTAATTAATAATGATTTCCATGATGAAATGAGAAACACATTTAAACACATAGCATTTTACATGTAGACCGAAAATAAAAAATCTGGTCTCATCTGACCAGAGCACCTTCTTCCACATGTTTGCTGTGTCCCCTACACAGTTTGTGGCGAACTGCAAACGGGACTTCTTATTGTTTTCTTTCAATGATGGCTTTCTTCTTGCCACTCTTCCATAAAAACCAGATTTGTGGAGAGCACCGCTAATAGCTGTCCTGTGGACAGATTATCCCACCAGAGCTGTGGATCTCTGCTGCTCCTCCAGAGTTACCACAGGCCTCTTGGCTGCTCCTCTGATTAAGCCTGTCCTTGCCCAGCCTGTCAGTTTATTGGACGGCCATGTCTTGGTAGGTCTGCAGCTGTGCCATACGCTTTTCATTTTCAGGTGATGGATTAAACAGTGCTCTGTGAGATGTTCAAAGCGTGGGATATGTTTTTATAACCAAACCCTGCTTTAAACTTCTCCACAACTTTATCCATGACCTGTCTGGTGTGTTCTTTAGTCTTTATAATGTTGTTTGTTCACTAATGTTTTCTAACAAACATCTGAGGCCTTCACAGAACAGCTGTATTTATACTGAGACTGAAGTACACACAGGTGGACTCTATATACTAATTAGATGACTTCTCAAGGCAGCTGGTTGCACAGGATTGTATTTAGGAATATCAGAGTGAAGGGGGCTGAATACATACGCACACCACGCTTTTCAGATTTTTATCTGATCTTGATCACCGCATCATTTTTGTTCCACTTCACAATTATGCGACACTTTGGTTTTGGTCTATCGCAAAAAATCCCCTTAAAATACATTTAAGTTTGTGGTTGTAACTTGACAAAATGTAAAAAAGCTTAAGGGGTATGAAAACTTTTACAAGGTACTGTATAAATAAACATATACGTTTGATCTCAGGAATAACTAAGATGATATTTAAAGATATCTGACAAAATGAACACTAACTCAAAATATAAGCATGTCAGCACTTTATTAATAAGCTACTGACAGCCTCTGAATTTTTCTAAACTATATACCATAATGACACGACCTCTGAAAGTCTGCTCTTCTCTTGTTCTCCATTGTATACATAGGGCTTTTTCTACCAAAAATGAAATGGAAAGTAAAGTGATAATGGTTATTATGATTGGGAAGCAGGGGACTCAACAATGACTCTGCTATGACAGCACAAAATAAGCCATGTGGACTGTTCTGTCCTTCTTTCTGTCCTTCTGTATCTGTCCTTCTCCTTTCAGTTAGTATTCAAAGTCTATGTCATTTGTTATCTTTATGTCACTACTTATTGTGATGATGATTTACATTTGCTAATGAAATTAGTGTAAATGACTATAATAATTACAGATATTATACAGCAGGACTTGGTACCTGTTAATAGACATTTGCAAATGTGATCTGTTAAATTGGTCATTTCCAATATGAAAGGTTCTTGCGACAAGAAAACAAAAGCGCTGATGACTAATGTTCAATGCAAAATACTAATCCTAAACCTGATACTAATCTATTTCCCAAAACTCATGTTAAATTGTACGTTTTAAACTTAATTTGACTCCTTGTAAGGTACTGACGAACTGTGTATGGTATTTAGAGTCATCTTACTGTTAAAAGGTAAAATATTAAAAAAAAACAAAAAAAAGAATACACATAGATGATGGAGATATGTAAAATGTAGACCACTGCATGTCTTGATAAAAGTAGGAGAGACACAGTGGCAATAGAATAATATGTCTATTACAGTATTTATACATAAAACCCACTGTGTATTGTGAGCTTTACAGCATTCGTGTGTAATGTTGAAACTACCGTAGACACCCTCTACATCATAAGACAAATGGGACAAAATTATGTAAATTATATCAAATGTTATGACCATAGCTGTCATAAGTATAGATGTTCTAAGCTATTATGTGGCCATTATTTCTCATATGAAATGCTAAAGTATAGCTAGAATCCTTATTCTGTTGCGTGAAGCCGCAAAATATATTTCGTTAATGTTTTTTCTAAGATGCAAAGACTACAAAGTCTGCAATCAGACACCACCACCACAATATCACAGCCATCCCCACAAATCAAGCTTAATTCATCATCCAATCAAGACTATGACCACAATCCCCTTGTGTTTATTATAGCTGCTGGCTCAGGAAATGTGCTATGTCCAAGGACTGCGAAGCTGAGCCAAGATGCAAAAACATTTTTGCAAAAATCCAATAAGCTCAGCAAGCATTGTGGCAAAAGGGTTTGGTGGAATCGTTTGGAGTATACAGTATGTGGATAATAAAATGCTATCAAATAGCTTCCTTTCATTTTCTCTCCCTGCCTACCTTACATTGAGCTCATTTCATTTCAAGAATTAACCAGTGATGGGTTTAAAGATAAAAGAAGGATCTTTGCAGTTTTAAGTTGAGAACTATATGCGATATATTTACTATAATAAGTAAAATGACTATTGCCTGTCATCAGAGAGTTAAGAAACATGCTATGTGGAAATATTAGCTTCTCAGACAACAGTGCTGCAGCCTGTAAACCTTCATTCAAAATGTTTGTTTCTGTGATGGACTGTTTCTTTTTGGACCCTGATGCTGCCCCTTCACCTTTAATCCAGTAACATTTAGACACCACAGGTTGCCAAACACAAAACCACTTAAAAGCCCAGACAGCTTTTTTCTGAACAGGTATGGACTGAGCTTTAGCTAAGGTTACTTAGCCTACCTAACTTCAACTTATCACAGTGGTTTACAGGGCAGTGACTATTTAAGGCACACAACCTGTTAAGTGATCCCAACTAGTGCCAGCTAACTGTCATTCTAATATTAAATGCTGTCAGACACACCGAAGCAGCAGACTGACCTGCTGACCAGCTCCTCACTGGCTTCACTCAGGGCCATTTCTACCCCTTAGCCCTACCCCTCAGTTTTACCTGTTCATGAAAGGGGTAGGGTTATGAGGATTCCCTTTGGGATGGAGGGGTATGGCTGAGGGAGAGGGCTACATAGCCCTTGAAACAAATATTTTTTTTTTTAGGACCAAACTTCAAACAAAGGGGTATAAGGATTTCTCAGCATACACCAGCTACATGGACAGTATGGCTGCACACACGAGCAAAATTAATTTTTGAAATTAATACAAATTTACCATTGTTTTATTTTACATTCGATCTTGTGCCCATACAGTCA
>OMLM01009314.1:146371-165572 GCA_900302695.1 Helostoma temminkii
CATATACGGTCACATTCTCCATTGAAAACTTAAAAAAAATGCTTAAGTTTGCTAGCGTTAACTTTTCATCATTACATTTACATTCAGTTATTTGACAGATGCTTTTATCCAAAGCGTCAGACAGCAACAGGGATTCAGTGTTGTTCATGGGGCAAGACTGGGAAATGGGATTGGCCCTTGATGACAGTAAGGGCACTTCATTATTTCATAAGCTGCAACAAGGACAGTTCTTAGAAATAAATGTGAAATTGATTTTACTTTACCCGCTGAATTGAGCAGGATGTTATATGTAGATCAGAAAGTAGTAACTCCAGCTCCAGAGTCTGTATTTTCGCAGCAGTTAGCATTTGTTTTGAGGGCTCAGCTTTTGCTGCAGTATAACAAGCCTTGCATCAAGCTAACACTGAAGAAATAATATAACATTCACAAGAGCTGGTTTGTAATTTGCAAACGACAAGCACGGCATATGTTGACATTTGCCAAGCAAGTTAATATACATTGTAGGACTTGTTGTCACAGTTTCAAAGTTTTGCTCAAGTAACTTTAATACCTGGCAACCCGCCTGAGCTTCACATCAAGGGAGCGACAGCATTGTCCAGTATTTTGAATTTAGACTCCAGGTCCACTTTTAAATGCTCTGTGTCAGTGCTAGATATTGATCCTTTTAAATTACAGCTATTTGACATTGTCACAACTAATTATTTTGCAATATTTCACATCAGCAATATGATACATCAGCTCGACACAGTGTGGCATGGCCACTGTAATGTCTGTTGCAGCTCTCTCTTCTTCGTTTTCAATATGCTGCCTCAATCTTCTCCTCCATACTGGTCGCTGTAAAGTTGCTCTTCCATGTAATTTAAAACAAACAACAGCCAGATACAGATAAGGGCATGACAGCCAGAAAATAATTCTGCTGCCTTCCTCCATCTGAGGGAGTCTAGAAAGGTCACCCTCTCCACTGCCAAACCTTGTATTTGTGTCCACAGGAGGGAGGGCGGATGCGGGGCAAGAGGTCACGGTGTGGCTTGGGTGGTCTGATGCTTTGATCAGGCAGGAAGTCATCCAAAAAAACTTCCTTAGTTCCTGGGGGAACCTCCAGGCAGAGGCTCCATAGGAAGTGTGAGCACAGGGGGATGAATGGATGGATACAGATAGGATAGATTTTTCTAGTCAGTAGAGCACAGTATTGCTACATAAGCAGGTGCTTCTCTGTGGATTTTACATGAAAAACTGATACAAATCAATCATTATAATGCTTATGTTCTATGTTTCTAATGCTTAAATGTATTGAATTCATTTATTTCTTCATTAAACATTTGCAATGGTGTCTTTTCACATATGTCAGGTAACCATGCTGTGAGCCATACTGGCAAAGCCTAGAATAAACTCACAAACATTAGTTCAATTTGTACAGTATAAAGTACTTTTACTACCAGAGACATTTAATATACAGCGTTTAATGTATAGCATTCGCTTCATGGTGTTTGTACTTTAGGTATGCACACTAAACTGAGCACCAGAGAGGAGCTTTGTTTATATTCGTGTTTTCTAACTCCCATGCCTTTTGCCTACACACTGCTGTGTTTCCTGCGACACTGCTGCCTCCAAGTATCAATCAGTACAGTAATGTGAAAATGTCAGTAGGAAAGCATATCACACCAACTGTGTGCTTGTGTGCAAAATACTCAGTCAAATCTAAACTAACCTTGCTGCATACCAGCAACTCATGGCCCCTGTTGTGTATGGTGCTAATTCCATGGACAAAAACTAGGACGAAAATTCTTGTCGGCCCACTAGTGTTGCAAAGCAGTTTTGAAAAGTGAAAATAAATTAAAAGCCACATTTCAAAAGAACTGTTTTCCTCAATTAATAAAAAATGGGCAAATTAATTTGTTGGACATGGACAGCTTTTATAAGAACAACCAAAATGTTTTCCTTTTTCCATGTTCGCCACCATACAGAAGAGAAAACATCTGAAACATTTTCATCAAAAACTAAATCAAAATCAGAAGCTCCTAAATGGACAACCTTTGTCAAACAATGTAACACATCTACATATCCCGAGCAAATTATCATCATCGGAGGATGTTGTGAGTTAGTTAAGTTCATCAGAAGATTAAATAATTTAAGATGTGACAATATGATCGGTGACCTTGGTAATAGTCAAAAGCCATTTAATCCGTCCTTAAGACTTGTAAGTGATTAGTAGTGCCCGTCTGCGTTTATAAGATGACATATTTACAAGGTGTTTGTATGCAATATTGAGTTTCAAAAGTAATCTTACATGAAACCATCATCTAGCCCGTAAAAAGTTATTACTAAAGGCTTTTGAAATGTACACACGGGCACAGACCTAATAAAATACCTAGCCATATAGCAATCTCTGCAGACCTTGAAAGGTCTGATGTAGATGCAGATGCAAATTCTTGTCTTGCTTCTAAAAAAAACGTAGACATTAAACCTAATAATAAACTGTGCAAGAGCCACATTCCTACATAAATTAATATTCCAACAAACTATTGAGGGTAGAAATGTTGCATATTTGAAGTGCAGACAGCTCTCAGATATGTACAGTGCAGATGCAATGCACCATCTGCGTCTCTTGGCGTTCCAACAGTCTTAATTACACCTATGTTGCTGATGCATTGTAAACACCACAAAGAGAATTATTTTGTCATCCATCTCCGCTGGTGACATGCACTAAAAAGCTATAAACTGCTTACTTAATGGCACACCTGCAGAGCTGAGTGAGACGGAGTTTATTGGACTTCTCAACGTCAACTTCAGGGGATTGATCCAAACTTTTAGACACCACTCTTGTAAAAACTCTCGAGCGCCCACTTCGCATTACCTTAATGCATTAAAGGCATTTTATACTCCTCTTTTATATCATGATGTACTTTAAGTCAGGAAAAAATAAGACTCCAGACTGTGGTGTGTACTTATTGCAGGTACCCTATGAAGCGGGGATATGAATGATATCAATCAGTGAAAAATCCTGCATTGGCTAGCGGGCGTCCTTCCCAACTGACAAGATTATAGGAGAGCTTTGAAGCTGTACTGGTTCCCCCACTTCATTTGAGTTTACTTAACACCTGGGAGCTTTCATACCAGCATGCTACTATACTAAACTGTTATTTACAGCCTCTTGCGCATTTTAAAAAACGTATTTATTTCTCTCCTTCTCCAACAGCCTTGTGTGACTGATTTGAGGGGCTCAATATCAGGACAGGTAAGGAGGATGTTTTTAACAACCATAGAAGAAGGTAATCAGGGGGCTTATTGAATCGGCCACCCTGCTGCTAAGAATCTACCACCCAAAACCAAATTCCCAGCACTTGTCACATGCTGACCAGCTTAAATAGGGTATTTTGGCTTGACTGATGCACAGAGGCAGGGTTGTTAAAGCAGGAGAAGGGCATCTCAGTGATAAAGACAGGGTCACCGCTGAACTAAAGGGGGCAGCACTAACAAGCACATGGATGGCTGGTCTGGAAGCCTTGCCACCTGAGAGTAGCAGAGTGATGAATAAATAAGGGTAATATAGTGAGAGGTTTTTGAAGGCGAGGAGTCAGAGGAGGAGGTGATGGGGGAGGGAGGGCTGCAACTGTGGGAGGGTGAGCATGTATTACATATGAGCAATAGGGGGTCAAAATGTGAGAGCTGCCCCTGCGGTGAGACGCTGCACTCCTTTCAGGGACCTGTGATGAAAAAGAGATGGAGACGTTGGGGGTGGGGTGCGAGGGCAAGAAGCGGCACCCATAGCTTTGCAGGTCAGCCTCCACACAGTGTGACAATGTCATGCACTACCTGTCTCTTCTCCTATGCATCCTCTCTCTCCGCTTCAACCCACGCTTTCTGATGGAAGTGTTCCCATCTGCAAACTGGAAGCAGCTTGTGCATTTGTGAGAATCAGCCCCTCCATTCTCACATTATGTACTCAAGCACAAAATACTGGACCGCGTTTCACCCCGCAAAGCTAGATTGACGAGGTTCACTGCAACTTAAACGGCGGTGCGTCACGTGGTAAATCGAGCTGTGAGTGCGCGTAGGGGGCAACATGGCAGCACAAACATGTGGTGGGATAGTGACGAGAAAAGAAAACAGAGAAGACAGTCCTTAATTGCCTTTTCAGTCATTAACAGGGTCCCACACCTCATGAAACATTAATTACACCGCTGCAGAGATAGGGACGCTTAATTAGAAATTATTCACTGCATGGCGAGAACTGAGCGATAGCATTTCAGCAGCATGTAAATTGTCTGCGAGAGATCTAAAATAAGCACGGCAAAAATCGGTGTCGACGTCATGCTTATCTGGCTTCCTCTCGCTTGTCTTGTGAAGTGCATTTTCCTTTTACCTGATAGCATGTTGAGTGAACTAGGACATGTGTTAACCCTCTGTGTTCTTCTCTTGTTTGCTGCTTTTTTTCCCTTTCCCTACCTTTGCTCCCATGTCTCTAACGATCCTATGCTTCCTGTGTGGTTCATAATTTATTTACACCACTCTGCTTTTCCCCCTACAACCAGGATGTAATTGACACAGAGGATCTGTCCATTTCCCCAACATCTGAGAGGGAATGATTGGTACATCGCTCTCCCATTTTAGCCCTTCATCTCCCAACTCTCCCTCATTTTCACTCTCTTTTAGCCCCATCTACAATCCTGTTTCTCTCTCCACAGTGGTCTAAAAGCACAGCCAATGTGACATTATGACGCTCTTAATAGGAAATACCCTTGACACTCCTGCCCCCACCTTGCTGTTCCAGGCGTTCCCCCTAATCCCCAACACGACTTGAAAAATGGTCCGCTCCACCCCTCATCCCAGGTGTATTGATCTTTCTCTCCACCCAACGATTGCCACCACATATTCCCGTCCTGAGTGTAGCTTTTGTGTGTGTGTATGTCCTTCCTCTTAGAAGATCTCACAGTGGAGTGGTAATAATGTCACCAGAATGTACCTAAGGTAATGGATCGGCCTCAGAGTTACATGAAGGGCTTGGGTTATAAGTGCTGGCCTAGGGAAATGTCAGATGAATATCAGACAGCAGACCTGAACTTTAAGAGTTAACTGCTGGGAATATCCATAATGGAGATGTAAGAAAGCCTATTAAGGGTGTGCGTATGGACAGGGATGGTGAAAACAGAATTTACGGACCCGGAAGGAAGCAAATGTGAAACTAAGGTAATGCTGAAAGATTTGGGACACTGAACTGAGATCCACATACCTGACTGTCTGCATATCTGACACATATGATTTTAACTTCATCATTGTACTCATGATTGACTCCTGATGACTATCGTTACATAGCACTGAAAAATGTATGGCACACCTTCCTTTCTGGACAATAGAGAAGACTGACATCACCCTTAATGTCTGTACACTAGAGGTGGTTCACTGTACTTTTAACTTCCCTCTGACAGCTTTTGTAACTCTACAGGTGAAGATAAACTAATAAACAATGATATATTATTATGAAATAACCAGCTGTCAGTACATAAGTGATTAAAATCAGCTCCACATTTACCAGCTGCTGCTTCACATCAAGTTGCTATAGTAACACAGAGCTTTGCCCTTATTTTTGTATTACTACAGTTTTTTTTGCCATATTTTTAACATTTGGAAGTTTGTGTACAGCGTCTAGCACAAATGTGAAATTAGTTCACAAATATTTTCTCCTTTATAAAAGTAGTTTCATTGGTGTGTATCTATTAACATTCACTTTTTATTGCTAATGACTTAAGGCTCAATTTCTAAGTACAAAAACATAAATTCATAAATAAAAATGTGGGATGATGATGAAAAGAAATCTTCAGAAGTAAGGCTTTAGAAGTTGTTCTCTCCTTGAATGTGGAAACTTAACAAGGTTAACAAGATTTATTTATGAGTCATATGTAGAAGGTTATCACCAGGATTGAGGTCAACAACGTTTAAAAATATTTTTACAGTAATTAAGCTGCATTAATGAAAAATAATTTTCTTAGTGGGTACTTGTACTTTTGCACTAAAAGTAGAATTTGTAGTGGTACTTGTGCTTGCAGTGGAGTACTCTTTAGGAAGTTACTTTCTATTTTTCTCTTGACTATTGAGTCGTTATACTTCTCTCTGCTGTTAATTGCATATGAAATCAGCATGCAATGAACCCCGTAACAACACACTGTGACGTTTATGTGAGGTTGCATTACCACTTTTTATTAAATTGTACTTTTCTTTGTGCCTTACAGTACTTCTTAAATATAGCAATAAATGATCTTTCCTTCTTTGAAAACTTGAGTCATTTCCTTTTTTTATTACCAGTATACATGGTCTCATGTTATTTATATATGCTGCATGAATAACAGAACACCTCAGGGGGAAACAGGGATTCCTTTCATCTCAATCCAAGCTTCAAAGTTATATTTGTGTGTGTTTATTGTTTTTTTTTATTTTACTCATGGTCCAACACACTCAGTAGCAAAAGAAAGCACCCTTACCTGCTTTTCAGATGTTGGATGCTCCCGAGACACTTGAAGCGACCATTTACCATGATGGCCATCCGTGTGCAGAGTGCTTCGCACTCCTCCATACTGATGAAACAAAGAGTAGACAGTATACTGGCAGGGTAAATGGCAAGTAGTAATAATACCAGATGCTTGAGTCAATGACAGCTTAAAACATGACTATTTAGTGTAATGGAGACGTTTCAGGGAGTTTTGTAATGTCTGTTCTTCTCATTCAACTGCTAAAATGCACCCATCGGAAACAAGAATGATTTTTCTACAGTGTAGAACTCAATTAACACACATTATTTTGCCGATTTACTCTAACCTTTTTTCATTAACAGTTTTGGGCTTGTACGTGTCTCCTCTGACACCTTAAACAGACGACAAATTTGGTAATTAGGAGGACAGGAAAGAACCATCTGTAGGTCTTATTATCTCATTTTTTTCTCCTTTGGTGTTGGGCTGGAGCACAAGTAATTTATACACGAGGCAAAACCTGTGAAGCCTTTCTGAGGAATGGTACAATTAGGATTATGACTTTGTAAAATCTGGTGAATTTGCTACTTAACAAAACACAACCACCTGGCCATGCCATGGACGACTAGGTGCAGCTCAGCCACATTGTCTGCGACAACACCAAATGTTTTTATGCGTCTATGTAGGCAACATGTGTAATGAGAGTAATATATTCCACAAGAGCAGCACCGATTATTCATATGACCCGATTTAAAAACTCAGGCAATTTGGAAAATTATACAATGAATAGGTATTAGAATTGTTAAATGGTCCATATCAACTTGGACCATCAAGTCTTAGGTTTCATAAAAAGAGTAATATTTAATCATGTTCCTTTCATAAAACCATGTCTAAAGCTGCCCAACACTACAGAGGAAAAGCTGGGAAACTTAAATTTGCTTCAAGAAGCCTTGTATAGTGAAAACACAGCAGTAATATTGGCAGCTTCTGTTTTCATGAAGGGAAAAAAGCAGCAGTCAGTCAATATGCCCTCATGCTTCATCAAAGCTTTAGAGAAGGATAGGCAGTGCATTTCAGGAAGCCAATATTAACGGTAACACTAAGGGGTAACTCAAATCAATTATAATTACAATATTTACTATAACATAAAAAAGTAAAATAGAAAAGAGTGAAGTTGCACCTATGTGAGGTGAGAATAACTGAGCGTCCCTCTTTGATGACACTCAGGATGCAGTCCCAGAGGAAGCGCCGAGCTTTGGGGTCCATCCCAGTGGTTGGTTCATCCTGCAATAGAATTAACCACTTTGCATTATAGTTTGCAACAAAAAGAGAAAACTAACTAATAGAGTGGGAACTTTTAAAGAGCATTGGTAATTAGCTATCAAATCTCAACCCAAATGAATGACTATAGACTTTTGGACTGACAAGGAAAATAGCAATAGCACTATTAAACCACAAAAAGAGGGAATATCTCTTGGAACAATCAATGCGGTACAGACCAAAAAATTGTTTGTGTTCTGTTGTGGTGAGCCAACACATTAATAAGACACTTAATGATGTTCCTTTTTGTGTTTATGTAAACACAAAATACAGGACACATAAAATCACACGCAGACATGAGGAACATAGGTACACCCATGCACACATAATGGAGAAACATACTGAAACACAGCATGACACACACAGAGAGTCTCAGTGAGATGCTGTTTCCTTTTCCTCAGGGCTAGTCTGTCCATACACGATTAGAGAATGACAGTACTCAGTCCACTGCCTGGTTTCGTTCCAGGACTGGTTCTTCCTCACTAGCAGATTCCTACAAATCCTATGGGGTATTTCCATCACCATATCCAATGTGTCCCTGTGCAAACCCTATGTGGCACTGCCTCAAGGCCGGCTGGTCTCCCTGGGCTAGCACACAATACCGAAACTGACACAGACACTGACAACACATTATCCCACTGCCTCAAAGTGAACAGTAGCTTGGCTGAGGCGAGTAAATAAGAAGGTTTCAAGCTCTACAGCCAACAAACTCAGCCAGAACACAGAAATGCCTGGAAAGATTATTGAGCAATTTATTATGGATTACTCAATACCTGACTTATTAGTTCCATAATCTGAATAATTGCTGCAAATCATGCAAAGTTATGCATTTATAACAGGCAGCAAATTAACCATATGTTTGACAGTATGTTTCAACATATACAGCATACAGAGTATAAACTTACATTGAAATTTAGATTTTATGTTTTTGAATGACAAATATTTTCATCTTTAACCCTATTTTTCCTTTACTCTGCAATGTGATATGGTGGGTGGGGCATGCAATAATAAGCAATCTTTCCAATGATCATAATGAAAACTTATACTTCAGTGAGCCCACACAGGAAGTCCCCAGAGTGATTTAAGATCATTAATGTTTGGCTCTCATAATAACATGGACACAAATTTCCTAATGCACATTAAAGCCGCTTAATTGAATGCATGTGATGCATATTCTGAGTCATACCTTCATTAATCTTGCTTTATGCTTTTGCCCTCAGTTTTAAGTCCTGATGAATGGGAATTTAATCCATGCAAACACAGTTCTGTGTGCTCTACATTTTTCTAAAGGAATTGGTTCTTTCCTCAGCGAAATGAATTAAAACACGACCAGTGAGTGACCCCTTAAAAAACACCCTTGTCATCCACTAGTAATGTACCTCAAGTCCTTTGGGAAATTTAGCAAGAATTTGCCAGTTTGATCAAAGTCTCTCATTTTTGAAAGCATATGTTTACCTAGATCCTATACTCTGTCATCTTCTTACTACTATCTAGTTTCTGTACTTGTAAAGAGAGGAAAAAAAAGGACTAATCTGTAATGCAAACTTGCACAGAATCAATATTCTTTCAAAGTATTATACTGATGAATTCTTCATCTATGAAGTTGTATCTCACCAGGAATATCACTGGAGGACAACCAATCAGGGCTATTGCTGTAGAAAGTTTTCGTTTGTTCCCACCGCTATAGGTTCCTGCTGACTTGTTGGAATATTTGACGAGCCCCAACTTCTGGATCCCCCACTCAGCCACCTTTTGAAGAGAAAAAAACATTGAACATTATGGATCAGCAGAACTGCTTTCCCTGAAGTAGTTTGGATCTCAAATGTATTTATAGGTCTAGACGAGATATGACAGCTGGAATTGCTGGGACTTAATCACAGGTTGCTGAGGTACTTTACTGCTCTCTCTGCTATTTCGACAACATCTCAGCAATCAGGAGCATCATTAGCAGCACCACAAGATCTCAAAGGACATGTTTAGGCGTGAAAATAAATGCAGGTTGAAGGACTTTCATTTAAAGCATGTCCCCTGCACATAATGTGGATGTATTTATTTACCAATTATGCAAATATGACAACACAAGGGCCCAGCTTGGACAAAAAATGGCCACCAAGTTAACAGTAATGCTAGCAGCTCAGAACTGGGCCCTGTTGCACTGCAGCCAAGAGATCAAAGACCTGGTCGTCGGGTTTGAGGCCTATGGTCCTTGCCAGCCTCTTCCTCTTTTGATCTTACAGTTGCAGAAGCGGGCAGTGCAAGAAGAGTGCAGGCAGTCTACATAGGGATGGCCACACCACTGGGCATGGTGAATAATGTAGAGCCATAACCCACAGCTGCTGCTATTCTACCACTGGCCATTTTTCATTATGTATGACTTCTGCACGGAGATGCTCTATCATATTAACATATGCTTCAAATTGCAAAGTATTTGATGTATTTATTTGAGTATTTATTGGAAAATAAACAGCTTAGGTAGTCTTGTTTATTTTTACTTTTTAATTATTAGATGTTAAAAATTAATCTACATTACTTTACACACCATGACTAAAACAGTAAGTTAACTTAGTATTCAAAGACACAACATAATAGTTACCATGGAGACCTCTTTTTCTGGTACCCCCCGTAACCTGGCGTAAAACTGCAGATGTTCTCGTCCTGTAAGGAGGTCATCAATGGCATCAAACTGGGGACAATAGCCCATATTCTGGTGAACGTTGGTCATTTGTGTCCGTATGCTGGGAAAAAAAAAACCATATTTGAGATAAATTATACTTCCATCCATTATCCTAACTGCTTGTCCTTGCAAGGGTCACAGGAGTACAGGAGTCTATCCCAGCTGTTATTGGGCGAAAGGCAGGGTACACCCTGGACATGTCACCATCACAAGGTTGACACATAGAGACAGAAAACCACTCCCATGCACAACCACAGTCAATTTAGAGTCACCACTTAACGCAACTGCATGTCTTTGGATGGTGGTTGGAGTCCCGAGCACCTGGAGACAGCCTACGCAGACATGAGGAGAACATGCAAACTCCACACAGAAAGGCACCCGGCCGACCCAAGAACCAATGTCCTTCTTGTTGTGAGGTGACGGTGCTGACCACTATCATAAATTATCTCAAGGGGACATTAAGTGAGCATCACAGAGTCAAAAGGTGCACATACTCCAAATGTGATTTCATGTATCTGGAAGATGATGGATGTCAACAAGGTCATGGTGAACTGAAAACATAAATGATCTAATATTATGTTTAGTAAAAGGGACAATGCAGTGTTTTAATTACTTCTGTTAGCACTAGCTGGGCAGGTTTGGCTGCTGTATATCAAACAAACAATTAGGCAGTCGCATTGTTAATAATCATTCAAGTTTAATGTTCTCAGGTTGGAAACATCCATTAACAACCAGCCACACATCAAAGCGTTAGTCCTACATTTTAAAACTGTTTGTTAAACAGTTTCATAAAGACTGGAAGCAGTGCTAGCCTGGCTCAGTCCAGAACTGTCTCCCAGTAACTTTAAAACTCGCCAATAACCTGTTTTATAAAAGTTTCATTTTTACAATAAAATTAATTACAACAGGTTGTAGGTGTCTTGATGCTAAGCTAATGGCTTCATATGTAGTGCACTTACTCCATCAGTGGTATCAGTTCTCTCTTTTAAATCCCAACTGAGATAGACCACTGCCACAGTCACGTTGTTCTTTGTATTTGAAAAAATGAGACCACCAGTGAGGCACTAGTGGTAGCTAGCTGTGTAGCTTTTCTTTTTGGCATTCAAGCACAACGCTGTAATGCTGAATGCCATTAGGAACAGCTATTCCTTATGAGTCTACAGTCACAGATAAGACATGCAATTGCCACAAAAGCAGAAATGTCTTTTAAGAGATAATGCTTCTTCTCTTCTGCAGATCATTCTTCTTGCCAATGCATAGAAAACGTAATGAGATATATAAAAAAAAAAAAAAAAAAAAAGAAGAGTGGGCGTTCTCACATCTGTTTTTCTGTCTTTTTCATTCTTGTTTCCCCTAAAGGTCTCTGGGATTTTTTCTTTGATCTCTGTTACCCACATTAATCAACTGTGCTAAGCCTTTCTGTATTCAGCTATCCTTTCTTTGTTGAATAAAAGTCAATTACCACATGTATAAATTAACAACTATAGCAACCGCTGTGACGTAAAACCAACCACGACTCGTGCCCGACCATGCTCAGTTGTGCTGGCTTAGAAATGCATACCAATCCAAAGGAACATACTTATTCCTAACATAAGGAAGCCTTCCATCAGTCAGATTCATGAGTCTCATATTGCCGGTGTCAAGGTATTTCTTGACGTGTACAAAGATTTTTTATGACTGGTTCTGAGGCAGAGACAAAAAACAGAGAAAGGTACAGAGCGAGGATGTGAAAAGGAATGAAATATGTGTAAGATGTGCAAGAGGCAGGTAGAAAGAGAAAGCAGAGTCTTCAGCATTTCACTGAGAATATCTCAGTGAGGAGACATGAGAGAACCAAAGTTGAAATGACAGAGACTGCAGAGATATCGATACTACCTAACCAAGAAAAACAAAGACTGAGAGTGTGGCAGATAGAAATAGAAAGCCATGTTGTACAGAACAGGAGCAGCTCAGGAAGGTGTGAGCTACAAAAAACCCCAGCTCAATCCCCATCTGAGTAGCCATCTTGGGTGGCTAATTATGATGAGCTACTTGGTGCACTAGTGGGAGTTAGCGCCTCACCTGTATCCATTTAGAAAGGCCTCTCCACTGGAGGCTGGGATGTCTCCTGTCAGCATCTTGAATGTGGTGGTTTTCCCAGCTCCGTTTATTCCCAGTAAGCCAAAGCACTAGTATAGACAATGGGGAGGCCTCCGTTAGGAAAACAGCACTTTGTTCACATATGCCTCATTATAAAACAGACAGTGCACAATAGTGCTGGATGACAAATATCAAATATAAAATATTCTGTATGTAGATGAGTTTTCTTTTGAATAAATCCTATACATTTATCTTTTTAATATAATCTAGCTACGGACTATGTAAATAGTGTAAATAAATAACTGAAAAAACAATTTATAGAATATGCATGACTGCTTCAGTGTTCAGCAACATAACAAATTGATGTATTTCTGTACACAAACAAAACAACAGACTCTAAATCAACACAGCAGGCGCACAGGAACAAATACTAGAAGAACCCGGCCGTTCCCAACAGCATTTTCTCCCACCTCTGTAAATTGTTACAACAAACATTACCCTCTTCTTTTGTCCCTGATGCTGCTAATGTTACTTCCCACCGGAGGGCATGTGGCAGGAAGTTGACACTGTGGAGTCATGTGACACACCTTAGGTGCTCTAGCTCCAGCATAAATATTTGATTTCTGTCATTCATTGATCCCTGCTTGTTTGTGACCTGCTCTTGTGAATGCATAGGAGAAGGCTAAGCTTGATGTAAATAATGCATGGTAATTCACTGTGTGATCAGCAGAGCCCCATGAATCACAATATTCCACTGGCATTTACATTGGGCTCTGAGTAAACAGTGACAGATACCAGCGGAAAGCCCATCGAGCACGACTGCCTGTCAGCATTTGAGATTATGTTTAAATCAGTGTGTGTGCGTGGAGCGTGTGTAATGCGGAACATGTTATAACGATGACGGATTCTTTACACAAACTATTTCTCTTTTTTTGTTTAAAACTGTGTAAGATTTAACTTGTTGGGTGGTTGCCTATAGCTAAGTTAGTTTCCTTCTGCCAATTTACAAGTGTACTGAACTAAACATCACTGGGCTTTCATGCCTTCGCTCCACAGACTGCGTTGCTCTAGCAATGCTCTTCTACAAGCCTGCTTGTGTGTTTTTTAGCACACGCGTGCTTGGCAATGGCACAATGGCAGAAAACAAGCCTGATAAGGAGATTAGTGCTCTTTCTAACAACTTCGCTAAGCAGGGTTTGGAAGATACTGCGATTCGATTCAGTAAGTAAAGACTGAGCCAAACACAAGTTCAAATCTTTTACAAAATAACTGCAAACTCCTAATGAGAGCCCAGACAGAGAACTTGTGCTCATTGCTTTGTGCTCTCATGTGTCCATATTTTGTAAATATTATGATCAATATTTAAATTTTGTTGAATGTGTCAAATTTTATTTTCTGAGGCAACGGAGAATGAAATAACTTGTGCTGTTTGGGTGCTGTTGTTCAATTCTTAAAAAGTTATCAAACATTTAAATGCAAGAACGTCTTCTACAGGCAAACGTGTGACAGTCTTGAAAAGGTGCTTGTGTGATTCAGCAGCATTCGGCTCACCTCTGCAGCAGGTACGCCCACACATAGCCTGTCCACAGCAGGAGTTTTCTTCTGAGAGTATACCTGCAGGGAGCAGACAATAAAATGAATCAACCAGCCAGCAAGAGAAAGAAAGAAAAAGGGGGAAAGAATGCAGGAGGCAGAACAGGGTGGGGTGGGGAGCAGACAGGGAGAAAGATAGCAGGAAGGATGGCTTGAGAAAATATGGAGCGATAGACTAGAGCAGCAGGGAAGAGGGGGGGATGGAAGAAGCAGGTGAGAAAAAGTAGAGAGAAACTGAAGGAAACAAATTTTGAAAAGAAGGGATCATTTGCAACATTTAGAGCCAACCAGATGGGAAATGTATAAAAAATAAAACACATTTGCACAGAGAGAAGGAGGAGGAGGAGGAGGACATGAGCATTAGTATTTGTGACTACAGTGACAGCATTCATGAAGAAATCTGCCTCCACGTTAACAACCACTTCAGTACTCTCGGTAACCTTCAACACGCTCACGAGTCACAGGATATTTTATGTAGCGACAACAATTTTAAGCAAAGCTGCATCTAGCGGTCTCAGTGTACAGTGAGATAACTGAAAGAGGCTGGCCTTAAAAAATACACTGAGAACAGATACAGTGACAGTGATTAAACTGTTAACACAGCACTAATATATAACAGTCATCTAAAGACGTTAAGGTGAATGTATTCACAAACAATCACCTATTTGTAGAAAACCACATTTGCTGGTAAGAAAAGCTGTCACACTCTCATATGTCAAATTCTTTATGAAATGTCTTAAACGCCTTAACGGGACAGAACAGGAACAACTCGTGAAAACAAATTACAGGCATTGTTGGTGTATCTGGTGGCAGGCGGGACACCACAGTCCAGTCGCGGATGTAAGCAGAGAGTGTAAATTATGTGCTCAACATAACGCCTCCCCAGAACTACAGCTTCATGAGAGACCAAGCAATGCTGGCTACTTTGTATCTGTAAGTGTGAATGCGCCATCAGGTTGTGAGTAGTAAAACTAAGCCAATATTCTCCATAAGGGAACGGATTCAAAACTTTTTGTCACCACAAGCACATTTGACTCATTATTTACATTACATATAAAGATAAGTGCAGTTTTAACAAGTAAAATGTTTAATGTGTTGACATTTTAGCATTAAAGAAAATGTCGGGATGGGACCTTTGTCATTTAATTAGACAAATACTCATGAGTCAGTTAAAGACAGCATGAGGTGAGGTTTGTCGTCTTGGTGTTTCCATCAAAGTCATGAATATTCACTCTAATAACAACTACACACTCTAATGACTTCATGACATTTGATAATGATAATAGTCATGATATGTCACCGCTGACCAACGTACTGGACTGAAAGACCTTTAGTAATAGAGTCATCTGTAAAGCTCCTATCATAACTAAAACAAAAAAACTACAGTAGACCCATGAGATGCAGAGAAGAGAATGAATCTTCTCACATTCTGATTGCGAGTCAGTATCCTGCTAAGATCCTGTAGCGACACCGGGAATGAGAAGGTGGTTGATGCCTTTCACATCTCACTAGAAAACTTTCCACGCAGCATCCACATCTCCCCTGCTGACCAGCCTCATTCTTGCACATCTGCATTAAAGTTTGCGTCGTCTGAAAACCTCACCAGAGCGGGTAGAGAAACCCCCACTTCAATGAGAATTCTTTAAAATATTTTTCTAAAATATATAAATGGCGAACATTTGACAAAATGAGGTATTTAGTGCATGAGGTGAGGTTTTTCCCACATCCAAGACTGTACGGGTTTGATATGTTTCAAAGTGTTTTCCAAGTAGTTTCAAGGCAGTGTTGTCTTGCTCTAGCACAGAAAGACAAGACAAGGCCTTTGTTGTTGTTGCTGAGCATGACAGTTAGGACATTTAGCATTCAGATTCAATGACAGCACTGTGCCCTTTGGAGTCTTGAAAGAGTGACTACTGTTGGCTGCTTCTCGCTTTTTAAAAATTGAAAACACAGTTCTATGAGAGCGTTTCGATACCTGCGTGTGAGTGTCAGAGCCTGAAACTGTGAACGTTCATTAAAAGTGACAAAAGATGTTTCTCTGGGTACATTTCCTGTACAGAAACTCTAGACCGGCATTAATAAAAGTCAGCCGTACCAACTGTATTCAGAATGCTACCAGGTAAATATACATTTAGAACTTCCACTTCGAGTCGACAAACAATGACACTGCATTTATTACATGGCTGCCACATCAGAAGCATCAGATAAAAGCAGGAGTTGCATAGATCCATCATTCTTTCGGTGCCATCTGGCAGCTGCAGTCAGCACTCATCAACCTGGATTACACATACTACTTCTTAATGATAGTTTGCAGAGCTAAAGCTACATCAAAGCAGAACATACATGTATGGAAAACAAAAGATAATTCCTCTTTTACTACAGCTGCTGTCATAATAAGCAGGCTGGCGTCTTATCTGACGAGACAACTGAGAGAATGTTATGGCAGCAGTTGTCTAATCATAGACTTGGGCAAGACACATTTTGAGCCATCGGTGCTAAACATCAGGCAGTAGACAGCCATTCAGCTAATGATTGTGACGCTAAATATACTAATAACCAATCTCACACCAATTTGTCATCCTGTTAGTGAGTTTATTATACTAAATTATATTTTACACCTCTTCAAATTAACCAATCTTTGCAAATACCCGTAAGACTTCACAGGTACAGAGAAGGATTTGCTGTAATTATAAAGCACAAAACAACGTGAGAATGTAAAAATGACAAAATAGATAAATATGCTTACAAACTTTGTATATAGTATATAGAAATCAGAACACTTGTTTTTGCCAAGCTGCCAGTAATCGCACAATAGTCTCCTGAAATCCAACAGCTGTCACAAGGTTCTTTAAAAGTTTCTCTATCAACTTAGTCAGCTACTGCAAAGTTAAACTGACAGCGCTGGGCCTGGAAAATGCTCGCAGACGGACACACTTCCATTACGGTCTCCATCGATTACAGTGCCAACGATAATGCAACAGCTTAATGGAGGCTAGCAGGTGGGGCACACAGCAATGCGCTCCTGTTTACGCCAGCAAGAAAAGGAAAGGGGAGGAGCAGGAATCTGACACATGATTGATGGCCTGTCGATCGCTCCAGAGGCATGCTTAGATTTATGACAGGACCCAGCCTGTGGTGCATGGCCACCGAAGCAATGCGCTCATTGATCAATGTGTTATCTACACCTGAAATGGATGGCGCACAGCTGTGGTGGGAGTCAATGAGGGCAATACAGGAGGAAACTCAATGCCTTCTGCCACCGAGCTGCTGTTTTTGTGTGGTGATGGGCCACACTGCCTGATCTCAGAAAAAACCTCGTTAACTATGAAGATGCACATGTAATATAGTCTTTGGCAGTATTTTTGAGTTACATTTCTAGTACAGAACGCCTGTGTTTTTTCGTGACTTCATGAAAAAGTTAGCCCTGCGCACTGTTTCATGCTGGGAGACGATTTATAATACATTACCCATCCAACTGTTCTACTCAATGCTTGTTCAGTACCTGCCCTAGGGATCACACGTCTGTGTCCACGAGTGCTGAGTGAAAGATTAAGTACGGTGAGACTGCAAGGGCTGAGGCAGTAAAGGAGTGAAGGAGGGTGGTAAGAAACACGAGGCTGTTAGATCGTC
This sequence comes from Helostoma temminkii, assembly GCA_900302695.1. Lineage (NCBI taxonomy): Eukaryota > Metazoa > Chordata > Actinopteri > Anabantiformes > Helostomatidae > Helostoma > Helostoma temminkii. The sequence continues at coordinate 164,129 of OMLM01009314.1, forward strand.
CAGCTGTCAGCGCCGGAGCTGCAAAACTGGCTGCTATAGTGACACTTCCTGCTGCCACGCCACCCGCAGGGAAGGAACATCTGCCAATGGATGAAGCGTTAATCTCGGCAGTGTTGAGGCACGCATCATCACAGCAGGCGTGACTTCACCTGCTGCAAAGAGGGCAGGGCTAGAGCTGTACAGGTCCAATGACCTTTAAATCCCTAAAAATGCAATCTTGTTTGGATCTCATGCCCACTTATGAATGTTCACAGCTGCAGGCAAGCAGTCTGTCTTTGCCATTTGCCCTGGAAACTGAAAAATACAAGAGGAATAAAAAAAAATAAAAACTGCAAAAAGTCCTCCCACCCAGACACATGCACACTGTAATTTCAAGTCTTTAAGTGCAGTGTAGTGTAAGTTATTAGTGTGTAGTATCAAAAAAGAATACAATTAGACCTACCCAAAGACATTTTAACGATGAGTCAGTTGTAAAAATAATAGTTTTCTATAGAATAAATATATAAAATGACAAATAGGTATAAAAGTGTGCATTGACCTGGTGGTCAGGTGTTCACAGAGGCCAAGGCCAAGCACAGAAGTCAGAGTTGACAGTCTGAAGAAAGTCAGTTTCAGAATCATGCAGTTTGTCGCTATAAATAATTAAAATCAATCTCATGTTTTAAAAATAGTCAAGGGTGTGAAAAGAGTAAAGCAAACAATCAATCGCTGACCAAATACATATTAAAAGTGAGTGAAGTAGCCAAAGTATATCATGCAAAAAAGCAACATTTTAGCTAAAGCTTGCAACATGCGCTGCGTAATACCTTAGTGAGGTCGCAGATACTTAGAAGGTCACTCTCAGCTTTCCCTTCATACACTCGCTTACGTTCCCGAGCAACATCGATATCCTCTTCCTCTGCAGATAATGGCTTCAGTGAAATAAGCCTGGCAGAGAGACGTTAACCACAGATAATACCCCTTATTAAAATTAACATGAACTCACATGAGAAATTACCATGGTCAAAGTTTAAACTCAGTGAAACAATCTCTGCAATTTTCATAAATAGTTGAGGCCACATGCATTAGTTTCCATGGCAACCTCGCTTTTAGAATAAGTAAACACTTTAAAATTGGGCAGCATTTGCCAAACACATGTTTCACATAGAAACAAACTACACAGTACATTACTGATTTAAATGGTGGGATGACTGTGGGAACTGGTTTATCTGTCTGTGACAATGGATGACAATGATGACTGACGACGTGGACAAGAACTTCATCAGGATGAAGCATGACCACGTAACCAGTATTTTACCTTGGTTTGCAGAAGAACTTGTACTGGATGAGGATTGTGACGGCGAACATGACAGCTCCCTGGATGGACATGGCGCAAAGGTACTTTCCCACCATTTCCCAGCTGAGTGGATCCTTGAACCGATCTTCCCCTAATAATTAAAGTTGG
>OMLM01009315.1:7818-27491 GCA_900302695.1 Helostoma temminkii
TGTTCTTGTCTTGTCTTTGCACTACATGTTGCACATGTGCACTTTGTGTATTTACAGTTTTTCTAAGGTTTTTTAGTTTTAAGGTATGTGTAAATTATAATTTAATTTATGCTGTCTAATGTAGCACCTTGGTCCCGGGGAAACGTTTCGTTTTAATTTGTACTGCCCTGTATATTGTTGAAATGACAATAAAGCCTACTTGACTTGACTTGACTTGAACATGCCCTTCCATCAAGAAGAAGGACCCCAGTACTAAAATACTACACAAGTACTTGATACAAAACTGCAGGTTTGACAAGCCTTTTCTCAGTAGATATTTTAACTTGCCATAGCAGGAAAAGTGCAGGTGTAACTGGTAACAGGAACACTGACTACATTCATTTTAGTTGAGCTAATGTAGTTTCAGGGGCCTTGGGATGTGCCTGCTGGCTGACTGCCATGGTTTATGGGACAGCGCCGCTGTTAACCAAATTAGTTTCACCTGTGCTTTTCCTTCTGTGATGAGGCAAAACATTTGCAACAATAAAAGTCTAGAGTTGTTTTTTGTGTGTGTACATCATCATCATCTCATTAGTTCAAAGAATTTATGCAATAACCACACAATATTTACATACTTTAAATTAGTTGTGTGTTTTGACTTAGATTTGATAAACAAACTAATAGAACTGTGGTGGTAAAGTGGAAATAAAAAATAATTGTGATGGCAGTAGTACTTCGAGGGCATCTTCATCAATCATTACATGAAACACGTATCAGTAAATGCTTCAAATTGCCACTTAAATGTAAGTAAAGAGGAAGAACGAGACTAAGTATGTGCATAACAATAGTGTAATAGTAATAATTTGCTCTCTGCATGCGGCACTGCAGCAGCTCTAGGAGCAACAGTGGAATAAAAAAAAAACCCTGTCAAATGTACTGCCATGGTTTCCTCATAAATGAAGCCATGCACTAGTCTTTTCAAAAATACAGAACACCGAGCATAGCATAGTTCTTTTTTCCTCTCAGTTAAATGATTTAAGTATGCATTTTATTTATACCTTCCTCATATGATGAGAGTACACTGTAAATTATATTGTACATTTTGCTGTAGTGTAGTTCCAAAAAAGCTTGGACACTGTATAAAATCTGCATAAAAACAGAATGCAATAATGAGCAAGTCTCACAAATTTTATTTTATTCACAATAGAATATCAAAGGTTTTAACTGAGAAAATGTCCCTTTTAAAAAAAAAACGATAAAGCAATTCTGAAATAGCTGGAAGCAACATTTCTCAAAGAAGTTGTGACAGAGGCAACTAAAGGCTGTAAAAGTAAGTGGTGCTAACAAGGAAGAGATTAATTAGATTAATTAGCAACAGGACAGTAACACAATTGGGTATAAAACGAGTATCTTAAAGAGACACTCAGAATAAAGATGGTTCACCAATCTGTGAAAAGTTGCATTTATAAATTGTCTAACAATTTCAGAATAATGGTCCTCAACATAAAATTGGAAAAACTTGCATATACCATCATCTACAGTAGATAATATTATCTAAAGATTCAGCCTGGAGAAATCTCTGTGAACAAGGTACAAGGCTGATATGTAATATTAGATCTCTGTAATCTTCGGACCCTCAGATGACATTGCATTAAAAACAGACTTGATTCTGTGATGGACATTGGTGCATGGACTCTGGAATACTTCCACAAATCACTGTCTGTGGACACAGTTCACTGTGCCATCCAAAAATATAAGTTCTATCATGCAAAGAAGAAGCCACGTATGAACATGACCCAGAAATGCTGTTGTTTTCTCTGGGCCAAGCTCGTTTAAATTGGTCTGTGGCCCCAAAATCGACAACTGTTTTGTGGTCAGAACAAACAAAATGTATAATTTTTTTTGGAAACCATGAATGAACATTTTCCTTCAGATTAAAGATGAGAGGGAGCTTCTGGCTTATTATCAGCACTCAGTTTAAAAGCCTGCATCTCTGATGGTATGGGGTGCATTAGTGCTTATAGAACAGGCAGCTTTTACATCTGGAAAAGCACCATAAATGCTAAAAGATATTTCCAGGTTTAGAGCAGCATGTGCTTCCATCCAGACAATGTCTTTTTCAGGAAAGGCTTTGCTTATTTCAGCAGGACAGTGTTGAAACCTATATTTCACCTATGACAACAGCAGAAGCAGAGTCCTGGTGCTGAACAGCCTGCCTGCAGTCCAGAGCTTTCACCAACTGAAAATATTTGGCTCATCTTAAAACACAAAATATGAGAAAAAAGACATAGGACCTGTTAAAATCCTATGTCCGGTGAAAATGGGACAACATTGCTCACCCAAAACTCCAACAACTGGTCTCTTCGGATTCCAGAAGTGTGGTAAACATTTGATATTTTTTTCCGTGTTCTATAATGAGATTTGAAAATAGTTGCATTTGTTGTTCTTCTGTAGATTTTACAGAGCATCCCAAAAAATCAAATATTCCACCCAAGAGGTTTAAGTATATTCTCTCTGTACAAGAGTGGAGTAGTTTCAGCAAAGTGCAAGAGGACGGAATCTGCAGAGTATAGTGATATGTGATATAGAGAGTATAGTTACCAGCTGACTTCACTGACACTTTTGTACTAAGCAGATGTTGACATTGGTACTATTTTCAAGTAGGAAACTAATTCGAGTTGCCCTGATGAACCATGAATATGTCATAAATACAGTCTCATAGAGCTGTTTACTTCTGGGTAATATCCTATCCTTTGATTAATACATATTTCATCCAGAACACTAGAAGAATTAAGTAATTAATTTGATGCTCTTTGAAAACAGGTTGAGTGTCATTGGTGAAACACGGCGCCCTCTGCTTCTCTTCGTGTGTTTCTGTGTCCCTGCTGTGTTTAACTTGAAGGTGTAATCCAAGCAAAAAGTGCAACAGCAGTCAGTTGACTAATTAAATCATGTCCTCAATCAAACAATTTAATCTCAAAAATAAATAAATAATTTTGTGAATCGTAATTACAGAACGAGATAATTGAGTTATCTCAAGTCAGAGGAGCAAAACAGAAAAATATACTGCATCAGTAATGTAAAAACATTGCTCTTCTATTTCTGCTTATTTAAAATGAATCTGATTAAACACAGAACAAGCTCCAACACAGGCCGTGCTTCTTCATTATGGTCCACAAACAACAACACCAACGGGGCTAAGTGAGACAAAATGCCCACTCGAACACTCAGTTGACTTATGTTTTTTATTGCTGTGTTTAATTTGTAGACACACACACACACACACACACACACACACACACACACACACAGTAGAAACCTTGCCTTTGTCTCGATTAGCAGCACATATGAGGCCACTTGTTCTCCCTAACCTGCCTGGATACATTATGCATTACAGCAAAGCATTTCTATGTGTGCTCTAACTCTGTGTAACTGTGAAAGTGTGTTTCCACCTCAGTTAGTGATGCATTATGCAGTGAGACAGGAGGCAGATGTTGCAACAGAGAAGGAGCCCTGTTGTCTGGCAGTTTTTTGAGAGTGTGTGTCAGATAAAGATGGTAATAGGTGTATATGCTGTATATGCGCAATTCTTTATTGTTTATTTCATTATTTGAGTTTTCCAGCGACACATGAAGGTGTATGAGAGTGTGACTTTATTCCTCTACATGTGAATACATCTATGTGTGTTGACATGTGGAAGTGTGTGTGTAGGAAGCTGACTGATGTACAGTGACAGGGTCGGAGGGTCTCAGAGGACTTAGAGATCTGACAGCGTTGACATCACCGCTGCTCTGCTGACTCCACACATACATTCTGTCACCGACACACTTATCCTGGGTCTACTGTATGTGGTTATTCTTGGACCTGAGGATGAAAAGAAGATGAACTTGTGAATATTAAAATAGTATAATATGGTATTAAGTTCAAATAAATTAGAGCGATTCTGTCAAGTACGAGCACAGGTACACTTGGTACACTTGGGTCATCTATTAACACAAACACACACTGTAAAAAATGGAAAATTCGAAACATTTGTAATCTTATGTAAGATTAAAAAAATCTAAACAATTGCTTTAGTTTAATAAACATTCAAGTTACAGTATATGGTCCATGTTCTTAGTAAATAAGAGGAATATTCTTATATATTTGCAAATAAAATATTGTTAGACTGGATATGTAATGAAACAGATACTATGTATTATGAATACCAAATGTATAATAGTGACAAACCCACAAAGATTTATTCTCAAACTCTAATGAGCCTCTCAGTTCTTAAAGCATCTTTCAGCTAACTGTTTTGGTTTTATGGCTTCTAACTTCACTTTATTGTTTAATTTGTAGTGAAGTTTTAAAGGGACATTCCCTGATTAGTCTAGTTTACACTATCGGCTAAGCCCCAACTGGCAGATGAAGTCAGCAGCTAGTTGGTGAACACAGTGGCTCACTTATCAGTAAGTAGGCAAATAGTGTATTTCATTAGCTCTTTATCTAAAAGCATGAAAATAGTGAATATTAGATTTGCCAGTTGACCCCAGTTGATCTGTTTATGTTGTGTTTGCAGTTGTTGCCAAAATATATAAGCCCAGATTCTATTACCCTTTCAAACACACAAATCTTGGCCTTCCTGATGAAGCTCCTTTACATCAGGTTAAAAAGGAGAAGCTAAATTTAAAAGAAAATAATCTAGTTTGAATAGTGTAGTGTTTTGTTGCTTATACTCTCACAGGATAACTCACAAAATGCCGGTGCTCCCCACAGACGAGGCAGAGTGGAGAATCTCTGAAAAGATCTCTTTTGGTTGATAATAACTATCAGGACTGGCAAGCTCCTTGCTTTTCACATAATGTCAGTGACAGCTAGAGACAGTGTATTGTTTCTCTAGCCAGAAACGCTATTAAACAAAAGGAAATGTCAGTAGATACTTGAGTATTACTCTGATTTGTTTGACAGTGTTAACAGTTGGATACACTCATTATCAGTTGATTTTGTACAATAGGCTCAGAAAAACTTTTAAAAGTGAATTATGATGTTTTCCTGTTTCAGTATTAGTAGTAGTATTAGTATTACACTAAATGAGCAGGGTTTTCCAGGTCAAACTTCAGGGCTACCTCAGAATAATAAAGAAGAATCTGAGACATGTTAGACAGAAATCACTGTGAAAAAAATCTGTGACACTTTTTAGTATTTTTTCACACATGTATCATCTTCTCGGTCAGTGCTGCTGATCAGGTATGTGAGGGACCGGTCATCACAAAATGTTGTGGAAGTGATATGAGCTGCTGAGCAGCTGTCTTACTATTCATTTACTACAGTTTTTGTATGGTCCCTAGGTTATGTATATTAATTTTACAGATCAAATCATGTGTAAATTGTGGTTTTGCAGATGGTGATGGCACATTTAAGTCACAGAACAGTAACAACCTGCGTCTACATGAAGCAGTTCTGTATAGTTATTTGATAAAGTAGCTGTGTATCTGTGTCTCTCTGTGTTGTCTTGTTGTCACCTTTGGCTCTAGATAATATTTTTTCTGGAGTCTGTGCTTCTAATTAATTGCTCAGATCATTGCACTTGTTCTAATGTGGGGTAAGCATTTACAAATCTGCCCTTTTGCACTCATAACTTAACTCATAACAATTTGGAATGCAGTGTAATTTGTTTTCTGTGCCCAGCGGTGGATACAGTAGGAAAGCTTACTAATTGGCATGTTGCACATTAGATTGTTTGTAGAGTAGAAAGGAATATTTGCTATGTTGCAGATGGTTATGTAGGACTATTTCCTATCCAGTGACTTCTTGGAGTCTTTGCTGGTTGCATGGCAACTGCTCATATAAGAAATAAATCTGGAAAAAATAAAGATTTCATAAAAAAAAAACACTACAACTTTGCATAAAACATAAGTGAGTAACTTATAAAAAATATTGTGTGAATTCTCAGAACCAACAAGGTGATTGCATGCAGTAGCAAACAGTGTTGCAGATAGTGTTTGTCTACCCAGAATGTGTTAACCCCACAGATTTAGAACAACAAAACCTAATTTATTGTTTCTGTAATTCTGTGGTTGCAAAGTTTGTGTTCACACAGACCACACACTCACAGTGTAGAGCAGCAGAACTGAAGACGAGGGTATTTTGTGTTTTATCAACCCCTTAACTTTGCTGCTGGTTCCATCTAACTTGCAAAATCACCTGCAAGACCCATCAAACATCCAACAGGGAAAAGTGCACCACACTCTGCACTGATGCATATGCATGTTTTCGTTTTGTCTCTTCAGCCCTTAAAATATCTAACAGTTAACAATAAATTAAAATATTTATATTTTGACATTTGACACAAACGTTTTAGTATGACTTCAAAGAGTTCTGTGGCTAAAAAACCTCAGCACATTAAGCCAATCTGGTCTAATTTTGTCAACATGCAGATGTATGTAACTGCGTCATGATCTAAAATAAATCTACTGTATGAACGATGGCAGTGCCACCCTCATGGATTGTAATTTTCAAAATGCCAAAACACTAATGTGTGCTTTCATCATGCCCCAGAGTAAAAATCAAAGAGATGGTGCAGAAGGAAAAGAGGGTGAAGTTCAGCTAAAAACATAATTCAAAAAAATGATCAAGGTGATTTCTACCTGTACGTACTGTATCACCTTCACACAGCGTTAAGATGGCTGAATAGTGTAATCAACATTTGTTTAATCATCCCAGTATGATTTTATTAAAGTCTCTCCTGTGAGCAGGCCCCATGTTGATCAATGTAATTAGAACTTAGTAATGATGTGGGTTAGATGAGGAGCAGTTGTCGTGCCACTTGTTTTCATTTTTCTCCTGAGCTTTCACTTCCAGAATAATGCTACTACTACACTGAGCGAGCCTGAGCAACAAAGCAGCTATTAGGTTTTATTATTATCATTAAATACTGATAGCATTTTGCTTTAATGTTTTTTATCCTTGACTTAGATTTTTTCTTGCTTTGAACCTCATTTGTAAGTAATGTAAATGTAAATGTAAAATACTGAAGGGTGACAGCTAATCAGATTTGGTGCCTGACTTTCTTCTTTGTCTTTGTTTAGCTTTAATTATTTTTTTTGTTAGAGATGATTTAAACAGAATGAAAATAAAACTGTCTCCAGGGCACATTAACCACAATAAACTTCCATATTTGCATTTACACAGGTATAAAGCTACAGTCGAACACCTTTTTGGTGTTAATAAGCACTGCAATCTGAAAGCACCAGATAAGTGCATTGTGGATATATAACAATTTTTTCCTTTTTTTCCTAAATAAAACTTTCAATATTTATGAGATTAGCCTTGTTTGTCTTATAGCTCCATCTTGTGTCTGAGTAGGAACTAGCAAGTTTAAACTAGTACAAAACTTTGAATAAAATACTAAGATTCTGAACGTGGGCATCCAATCCCATTAAACGTCTGTGGAGTTATTACAATCCCTCTGTTCTGCACATCCAATATGCCTGTCTAATCTGAACATTTCTATTCAAAGTACTACAAACAGTTCTGAGATGAGTATAATAAACTAATAAAAAAAAAATCTTTTTTTTTCCTTTTTAACACTTGATGTTGAATGAATCATTTTATTTGAAGGTTTACACACGATTGCATTAACACGTACAAATATGGAAAATAAGCATCAGACAAATGAGCAAACATACAGTAACAAGACTCACATATGGAGCAGTAAGAAAAAGTCTCAAATGGTTAATTACATTAAATAAATTACAAAATAACACATTAAGGTTTAACTGAACTTCAGCTCAACGTAGAAAGAAAACAAACTCTATAATCATGTCCTGCTGGGATTGAGATTAACTTTATAATTAAATCTTATGTATCTACTTAGTCACACACACAAAGCAAGATGACCCATTCTCACTATTAAACCACAGTGTCTGAAATATGAAAATTAACATCAAACAGATACACAAACATCTAAACTGTCATATTTCTGAATCAACTCTTGTTGATCCTTATGGCTTGGTAAAGAAAAAATTCAAAATGAAACATGTGCATTTCAATTTAGTCCAATAATTATAAAGTTTTCTATTGTTCAAATGTGTTCTTCACAGGGAAAAGCAAAAATCTCTGTCATAAAAAATAGGTTTTACATTAATATATGTCATTTTTGGTCACATTTACAACTCACTCCAAACGTTATTTACATGTAGAAAGTCACACCCAGTCTTGTCCACTCCCAGAAACCTTCAAAAAATTATCAAAAAATAATGTGATCAATGATCACGTTTGTTTTTCCACCCTAAAGAAGGCTCAACACTCCAACTGAAAACTGTTTAGATACAGTAGAAACTATTTTTATTTACAGTTTAAATTCTCATCAAAAACTGACTATTATAAATCAGACCAGTACCAATGATTTGTCTACAAACACTTTCTGCAAACACACTCTGTGTGTTGCCATCAACATATAAAGCATTGCATGAGGGTTCAGAGGTGGGGCTGGTTTTCTCACAGAATAGGTGCACCATTAGATAAGGTGTGTTTGCTTCAATTGTATGTAACACAAATGTATTTTTCTAAAACTAATCTGGAAGCTGATGGTTTAAATTTATGACTTCAGAGAATTGGAACAATTGTTGTACAGTATGTCCACGAAAAATTTTATTTTTTTTGTTCTGGTTCCTACCTTCACCTTGCAACAAACCATTTAAATTATAGAGTTCCACACAGCTCATTCTGATTACACTTCAGTTAAACTTTACAAAAATGATCCAGTAGCATCAGTACTTCTCTCACATTTTTGGTTCACCACATGAACCTCTGTGTGGCTGTGCTGTCTGGCCACTGGAACGTTTTAGTGATGAAGATGTAGAGTGTGGCAGCATTGACCGCTGTGTACAGAAGGAACTCCAAGATGAGTCTGGGAAGAGAGGGGAGGGGCATGTGCAGGCGGTACATTAGGTATGGAACGATGAAGTACCTGAACTCGAGCAGCTTCTGGGGGACTGTGGCAGCTAGGAGACAAACCAGAAACGCCAAAGTCCAGAAGAGTGAACGTGACTTGAAAGAATCCAAAAAATTCCACCCGGCGAAGACGTATGCTGGAACGAGTAGAAATCGCACCAGCTCGTGCCTCTGGAAAAGCCTTTTCCACACATAGAAAGGGAAATGGCGGTTATCTGCCAGGAGATACTTGTGGACAAAGGTGAACTTCCAAACTAGGAGCAAAAAGACGCCTGTGATGAAGAGGAAGAAGAAGGGTTGCTTTTTCAGAGCCTGCAGGAAGCGGAGGACACGGTGGTAACAAAGTGAGATGGGAAGAGAAAAGAAGAGGCTGAAGGAGAAGAAATAGAAGAGCTGGGGGAAGTTGAGGCAGGCCTCGTGGCTCGTCCGGTCACCCACCACTATCCCATCATTTAGCACCACGAAAACGAGGAAACCAGCACCCACCACTGCATAAGGCCAGGCCATCAGCAGCACTGCCTTGACGTGACTGGGGGAGGTGAAAAACTCCAGGGTGAAAAGTATTATTTTCTTTGCTCCACTGAATGATAGAGGAACCTGTGAGGGAGGAGACTTCTCATCCCTCTTTTTCGTATGCTCCACCTTCCAGGCCTCGTCCAGTTTGGCGGCCACCACAGTGCCTGCGCAGAACGCGACCCAGATGATGTTGGTTTGGCGGAAGAGTATGGAGCAGACGCCAAGGAACGCAGAGGCTTTGTGGCAGCCGTAGAGCGTCATGAGGTAAGTGAAGAGGATGAAGAATGTAGATCCAGCATCTGTGTAGTAGAGGAAGTTGAAGAAGTAGAGCACAGGGAAGGTGGACAGAGAAAGCGCCGAGAGGATTCTGCGTGAGGTCGTTCGCGTCTAGAGGAGAAGGAACATGACATCAGAGAAAAACACTGTGCGCACACGACACAAGAAGTTCATCATGAAATAGTCCTACCTTCTCCCTGAGGTGCAGTTTGCAGATGAGCAGATAGAGCAAGTACAGGTTGCCACAGTTGAAGAGCAGGTTGATAAACCGCAGCATAGCTGTGGAACACACCACATCACCCGTCAGGTCGGCGAGCCACACCACCGGCTTGATGACTCCCACGGAAATGAGGTAAAGGCCTGGGAGGGTGGTGATCATTGGGTCCCACTGCAAAAGAGTCAACACCACGTTAAAAAGGACACAGATGGGAATTTAGAGGTCGCATAAAATAACGCAAATGATGTCATAGTAAAGAAACAACATTTGGGGCCATTTACCACAACACTGTTTGTGCATCACATCAGCTGACGACAGTGGAAACATATACACATCCATATGTCTGACATGGCTTCTTATATCTGCCACATTATTTTTAAATGAATGATAAGTCTCCACTGTTAGTTCATCTTAATCCGCTAAACAACGATGCAATCTCTTTTTTAGCTGTCGTAACATTCACAAAGCCACTTTACCTCGGTGAATTTTCCATGGCAGTATTTCTGAGCTTGTGGAATATGGAAAATCTCATCCATGTAAGGCTCCCTCTGCTCCCGTGTGACTCTGGAGAACAGCAGGCAGGATATGAAAAAGTTGGTGCTGCAAAGAGCAGTGAAGATGTAGCCTTCAAATTTCTCCATATTTGATAACGACTCCAATTTAAAGTAAATGCAGTCCAAAGCTAGCTGTTACAATGCTGTGTGCACCGCATAACGACTAGACTCGCCGATTTAAACCACAATTCAGAGGGAACGTGGTTAAAGTCTGGTCAGTGTTTAAAAGCGGAAGTTTAGTTTTTGACAGCTGGAGGTTCGTCGAAGAAACACACTCGGTAAGCAAAGGTTCCGGGTAATAACAGTTAATAATAGCTAATAGTTTAGCTTTGTATTTGTACTGCAATTTTAATAAATTAATGTTTACCAACTACACTCGTAACTGTCATTATTGAGAAAAATACTACAATTTTTGTTTCCTTTTCTGTGTTAAAGAGGAAACTTCCGCTCAAGCGGTGTCACCGTGTTATGGTTCCTCTGTGTACCTTATTCACATGAGGCGCCTCGATTGAACAGTTTAATTCCTGTTTTCATATTTTGTGTCGCATTTTTCAGCATGCATCTAACACAGGAGCTAGAGCTTTTCCCTGGCCGCAGTGTGACTCAAATGCTTTTCAAAGAGGTCAAAAACGCCGCAGAGTTGAGACAAAGTGCCGTGGAGGGAAAATTAAATGCTGCCTTGATCAACCCTACAATGGTAAGATGGTTTGTAATGAGCTCTGCTAAACGTTTATGCATTATACATGATGCCTTTCATACAAGACGAAAACTTAGTATTAGTCGATCTTATATCTTCCGACTTTCTTTTTCATTTACAGCTGTTGAATCATTTCCAAGTGCTGGTATCCGCCAATAAGGCAGTACACTTACAGAAAACAGGAAAAATGAAGACCAGAAGTCTGTACTCAGAAATCATCTTTAACCTGTCACCTACTAATAATGTAAGTAGCACAAACTGGACATCTGGTATGATGCATGCCACTAGAAATGTTGTCTGTAGCACCCCCTGTCATGGTACTTAGATTGGCTTTGTTTAAATCAGTAGTCAGTTTATTATTTAGGGGAAAGGGAGTTACTGCTGTTACTCTCAGTCTCCTAATTAGGACTTCAAACTGTTCAATATGTAGAAAATGAACTTTATTTATTTGTGGCGCAATTTATACAGTCTGTAAATTTCTCCAGACAGGACCTTCAGACACATACACAGATTATGAGCACAGGCATAATCTGTCTATGTTCACCCCAGACCTCAACCCCAAACATTCTCCTAATTAAACCAGCCAGACATCCAAACTGAAAGAGACACATTTTGTCTATAGTTGTCTCTTTGTGGTTGTTTGTCATTTTGTTTCTACCAACTCATTTTCTGCATCACTGTGATTGTTTAAGTTGTGTTGTCGTCTTGTCGTCTTGTACTGTTTCTCTTTGTGGTTATGTTGTTTATTTGTACTTATCAGTATGTTCGTTATGTCTCTTTGCATTTGTTTTTTATGTGTTTATGTTGTTGTATTGCATTTCTTTGCTGTCATTTTGTGTCTCTTGGTAGTTGTTTATGTTGTCAATAAGTAGTTATTTTGCCAGTTCAGGAATCTATTCACACGCTAAAAGTACATATATATTTTGTATGCCTTCCTTAATACAGATCTCAGAGGCCTTTAAAAGGTTTGGAATCTCAGATGGCGATGATGCTGTCATGGTGATCCTCATTCACAACAAAGATGAGTCGCAGCTTCTTTCAGACGTTGCAAACAAGGTGGATGGTCTGCAGGTTCCAGTGGAAGACATTTCCTCGCTGTCAGACATGGCAAAGATCAAAAAGGTCCCTTACCTCTAGTTACATTTTATTTTATGACTCATTTCATATGATTTGAGCTTCCATGTACAGTGTATGTGTTTTTTTCCTAAATCATTACTTAGATAAAATTTGCTTTGTTCATACAATAATACACTACAACAGGGAACATTTGCATATCACAAAATCATTATAGACTGTTATTTCTCTATGTGTGCTATTATTAACTGTTAATACTAAGGTTGGTAAGTTTAATAACAAAATGAAAGAACCGACACCCATGTATGTGCTTCTAGCTGTAGTAGTTTCCTTCTCTGATGGATTTTATTTTTTAAATAACACCCGTTTTGTCTCCATTTCAGCTGTATAAAGTCACTCCCCAGGAGGAAAAGTGTGGGACTGTTCTGGATGCAGTTGTTTGCAGAATGGCTACTAAGGATGTCATGTAGCTCCAACAAGATATAAGACTGGAACTATTTTAATAGAAGATTTGTTTTATTTTTGTTGCTTTCAAAATGGGGCTTTGTCTCAATATTACTCCACCACATTAGGAGCTCAAGCCTTCAAATAGCAACTCATGTATGCATCACTCTTGCAATCAGTGGATTTCATGCCCTGCTTTTGCTATTTTCAGTGACCAGCTGTGTTTCTAGGTGATTACAAAATACACTTCCACATCCACAGAATATTAAACATAACATCTAAACATCTGAGAGCAGCTTTTGACTTTGAATCTAATTTTATGGTGGTATAACATTTAAATTAGATAAACATATTTATTAAAAGACGATTATCGAGATATAATTAGTGAAAATTCATATTATGCTTCATGGATGAAGAATATTCATCATGATTCTTCTCCACCTCCATGACAACAAAGGTGATACAGCTATCTAAAACATTAAGTCATTGATTCCTCTCTAGGAGCCATATATTGGCACAGAATTGCCAGAATTAGTCATATAGTTGTTTGTCAGTCTGGGAAGTTTGCGAGCTCGTCTTTTCCGATATTCCCTCCGCTGACGATGCACACGACATTCTTCCCTTCCAGGTCGGGTACCTTGTTGTTAACAATGGCAGCAAAGGCGGCAGAGCCCGATGGCTCGACCACAAGTCCAGATCTGTAGAGAGCAGACACTGCTGCCTTGATCTCTTCCTCACTCACCAGGATGATACCTTCTACATAACGCTGGCACAGCTCGTAAGCAAGCCTGCCTGGGATGCAAAGAAAATTAAAGTGAGACAAATTAAGACAGTAACAGGATATTTTTTATAGAGAATAAAACACTTCCATAAACATGATTTGTGGCAGAATATTATGAAATTCAACAACAAGAAGTAAATACTTTACAAACACACATGACAACATTAAAGTTTAACCGAATATTCTTCTTATATCAGTCACACACTATAGCAGGGAAAGCTAGATGATATACTCAAACAGCCAACACCATATTAACATGTAAATAAAAGCACTGTGATCCATGACTGAGAAGGAGGTGATTAACTTTTAACCTTTAATATTCTTTATTACCTGCAGTTTTAAATGTGGGTTAAGCATTGTGAAGATTAGACACAGTTTGTTCCAATGAGCAAAGTAAAGTATTGTAATTCAAATGGAAGCACAAGCTTTGACACAGTACCAGCAGAAGGTGGTGCTAAACCTGAGGCCACACTCCTACTGTCCATGCCCACTGGTTTCTTCTCAATGAAGCTTTTGTACATGGTGCAGGCTGCATTTAAAAACAAACATAAGGTCAAACTAAACATTCAAAGTTTGTGTCTTCACTGGTTTTGCTAATTTAAAAGGGCATTGGTGAGTTTTTACCTCCCTCTGGTTCCACACCATAGATCCTGGTCTTATCACAGCCTGACAGTTTGATGGCAGCAGCTACACCGCTCAGTAGTCCTCCTCCACCACAACACACCACCACCACGTCAGGCTCAGAAGTCACCTCAAGCACCTCCATACCAAGACTGAACACAATATACACAAATTATTTAAATTATTAAATGTAAACTGTTGGTTGAACAACAAAAAAAAAATTTTTAAACTAGCTATATAACTTATTGACATGGAACAATAAATACCATCGTATAAAAACATTTAAATATTCAAATATCCCGACATGTAAAAAGGTGTATAACAGCTGAATAAACCTATTTAATTTACTTAATACATTATTATTTTTGTACTTTGTCTTGTAGTAGTTTTATGAAACTGATAATCTGCTTGAGTGTACCTGGCATGTCCTGCTATTAGATCCAGGTCATCATATGAGTGCAGAAAGGTCATGTTGTCCTCTTGAATACAGCGGTTCACCACATCCATCAAACTGGAGGTGGGAGCTCGCTCCACCTCCACCCCGAAACTCTGGGGACAAAATAACTATTGCTTGAAGAAACGTGTGAGAAAGTAAAACAACCGATCTGAAAACTGGTATACAAAGTGCCTTAAAGGCCTCATATTACACCCTTCTGGGGGGTTAAAAAGTCCCTGCCCCCCCAGAAAACTCTGCAGTACCTTGGTTCTGCCCTGGCTGAAATTTTGCACTCAGAGCTCAGAGCCCGTCTCTGAAACAGCTAGTTTTGAGCTGTGCTTTCCCTTTCCCCTCCTGTTTGCTTGCATACGTCTGACCCCATGTGATCCAGTTTTAGGTAACAGACATTCAGAATCAGTCTATGTTTGAGCTTAGGTCTTAAAGTGAATCCAGCAGTGCAAGACAGGTCCTCACTGATAAGGTAAAGTGATGTCTGTCCTCCTCTGTGATGACTGGTCCAGAAAAAACAAACAAATCCACAGTTTTTCAGATCCTGACAGGATAGGAATAAGTCTTCTTGCTAATCCATGCATCCAACAGTTAGGATTGTCCATACTGTGCAGAGCTGCTACAGTTTTCTGCTGTTTGTAAAGAAACTGCTGTATAAAGACAAAGGCTGGTGATATAATCTCTGTTAACAACACAGTCAGGAACATATCACAACTCCAAGACGTTACCACTGTCAGGCTAGCGTGCTGTTCGTACATGTCAAAAATCTTTTCTTCTCCTTCTGCTTCTAAAAATGGCCATCCTTTAAGAAGAGACTTCCTTTTCAGCCAGGGAAGATTTTTTCCTTGTCATAGTGGCTGACCTTTTTTAAACCCTCCACACAGACACAAACTACATAGCGAATGATGTGAACAATGGTGTAGACAACGCAGCTGTAAACAACTCACACCCTAACGCTGAGCGTTCTGCAGAGCTTGTGGTGGACAGTGGCTGCCCAGAGTTGTCTGTGATGCTCCCCCATTCACACGCCAACATGGGTGAAAAAAGCAGACTAGACCATTCTGGGGCTGGACTCTACCAGACAGGAAAATGTAAAAACAGTAGAGCGTCCACTGCTAACCCAGTTGTAGTATGTCTACATACACCCAAGAGTCATATAAATGTATAAA
This sequence comes from Helostoma temminkii, assembly GCA_900302695.1. Classification (NCBI taxonomy): domain Eukaryota; kingdom Metazoa; phylum Chordata; class Actinopteri; order Anabantiformes; family Helostomatidae; genus Helostoma; species Helostoma temminkii. Next base: position 23,529 of record OMLM01009315.1, read on the forward strand.
CATGACTACAAAGTGGATTTTACACAATAGGAGACGTTTAAGAAGGCACTGTAGTGAGTGTCGTAATAACACATAAGAATGAGAACTGAGATGACCTCTGACCTGTATGACACTTGCTCTGGACAATGGGGCTGTATCTGGCATCACCACCTTTCCCTTGGACCCATAGTGTTTTAAAGCATATGCAAAAGTCTTCCCATAGTTTCCAGCAGACATAGTGACAAAACGACCACCCACCGGTCTCTTGGCAAACTGGTTGGCCACTCCCCGGATCTTAAAAGATCCTGTCAATCATAAATATGCAGACATCACCAAACCAGTTCAGAATTATAAGAGGTACATCAAATTGTTATTTTTTTCCTCACCAGTTCTCTGCATGTTTTCTAGTTTGATGAAGATGTTACAGCTGATGTTGTGAGGCAGCGTGGTCTGACACCAGGGGATCATGGGAGTGTTGATGACACCCAGAGGGCTTCTCCTCACAGTGTCCATAGCTTCTTTCAGCAGATCCAGACTGACAGAGTTTGCAGAAACTTCACACATCTATGGCACAAATACACAACATAATACCGATCTGCATTGTGCAAATAGACTGATAAAAGGATGCATTTGATACATTAGTGGTGGCCTATACAACTGTGTAAGAAGTAGGCAAGGACAATACTACCCTAAAAACGTATTCAACTACAAGCAGAGGTGCCACTTCAACTACTAGGCATAAATCAGACTGACTTAATGATTTCACATTGTGCTGCAAACTACAAATTAACATTCAAAGGTGGAAAAGATGTCAAAGAGACAATCAAATCTGTGTTACTTGTTATAAAACAAAAGGTGTTGGTAAAGGTGGAGCTCATTTTAACTGAAAGGTGGTTTATTCATAATGTTTGAATATGCTGTGTGATGAGAATATGCAAAGTAACTACTAACAAAAACTGTAATATAACTATAGTACGTTAGTATGTAAACTGTAATAGTACTATAAAACTGTAAAAATAAAAGAGAATATTCCAGTAATGTACAAATACCTCAAAACTGTAGCTCAGAACAGTAACATACTTAGATACGTACTATCTCAGCCAATAGACTATAACAGTATTAAGTATTATAATTTTTTTAGTCACTGCACAATATTTATGTTTCATAGGACTAATAGGACTTAATGTGTCCTGAACACTACCTCAGGACTTATAAATCATCCGTACTAAAAGAAATATTAAGTAGGTGTGACATATAATTAGCTTGCTATAATTTAAAGATTTCGAAGTTTTGTTTGTCTCTGCTGAAAACAGACGTGAGCATGCAGCGCATTCCTAAACAGTGCACAGGATTTAAAACCGAAAAGATTGAATGAACGTTGAATTGCAAACTCTTCTTCTTATAAAATAGTCTTTATATGAGGAAAAATATTCGGCTTATTTGCAACTGACCTTAAAAAATTTGGATTGATCTTTTACTCTAAATAAGTGCCAGCTCCGTGGTGTTTATAGTGTTACAACATTAGCGGCTCGCACCAGCGCAATGGTTCCAGCTTGATATGTGTTTCCAGTCGGGCGTTACTCTTAAACGGACCGCAAACATGGCGGCTCATGTGAGTGTTAGGTCGGGCACTTAGCAAAAATTCTCTTAGTTACTTGAGTAAAAACACAACAACTAAAAGACCCGTAACATAAAACCATGGGTTTTATACGGCACGTCGTGTGCGCTATGTCTGGCGGTGTTGACAGCTCCGTCGCGGCGTTGTTACTCAAGAGAAGAGGTGAGAAAAGTCTGACAGAAAAACAGACACACCTGAACTGTCTCAATATTAAACCGCTCGACCCGAAGAATCACAATCTCACTTTTTTAGTTTTTTTCTAACTGTAAAATAATCTTCTGTATCTGTCATTTTAATCAGATGTTATTCATTTTCTATGTGAAGGTTACAGTGTGACAGGAGTTTTTATGAAGAACTGGGACTCTCTGGATGAGAGTGGGACGTGCACTACTGAGAGGGACTGCGAGGACGCCTACAGAGTGTGTCAGACACTAGACATCCCATTTCATCAAGTGTCCTATGTCAAAGAGTACTGGCATGAAGTTTTCAGGTAATTGTGTCTGACCTGAATAAATATTTTAAGTTTTTTATTTTCTGTTTTTTCACATCTCTGTCAATCAATTTCCAGTTATCTCTTAAGAGAATATGAGAAGGGCAGGACACCAAATCCAGATATACTATGCAACAAACATATCAAATTCAACCATTTCCACAAGTATGCTATCAACACTCTGGGTATGTATCATAATGTTGTCACTGATGTAAAGTTATTCTAAGTGACTCAACACTTAGCTGCATAATGCAGACTTAAATAAGATTTATAACCAGAGTTGTACTGTTCAGGTGCTGATGCTATTGCAACAGGTCACTACGCCAGGACATCCCAGGAAGACGAAGATGTTTTTCAGCAGATACACACTCCGCCTACTACTACGCTCTTTAGAGATCGGTTTGAGATCAGAAATCGTAAGTTTTTTTCCTCTAGTGGTTCACTACTTATGATTTCCAGCTGGTTATTTGTATGCTTCTAATCCCCATATACACTACTTTTTATTTGTCTTATAACTGGCTATGTAATTGTACCACATCACTGGCTTTGTGGTTAAACCCTACAGATTCTAATTTTTCATCTTCCTTGTGTCAGCGGTGCGGTTGTACAAGGGTGCGGATCTCCTCAAAGACCAAACCTTCTTCCTGAGTCAGATCTCACAAGATGCCTTACGACAAACGATGTTCCCACTTGCTGGACTCACTAAAGAGTTTGTGAAAAAGATTGCTGCTGAAGCCAGGTTTCACCACGTACTGAAGAAGAAAGAGGTACAGAGCAGATAATTCAAACAAATACAAATAGTGTGTTTTTTTATTATATTGCATAGTAACAGGATACTCTGAGTGTATTTGGTAAGTTACTTGAGAGTAAGTTGTGTTAACATTCTTCCAGAGTATGGGAATCTGTTTTATTGGAGAAAGAAACTTTGAAAAGTTTATTTTGGAGGTAAGAACTAAAATTTTGAATATTTCTTTCACATAATCATTTGGAAAATTGATGTTTTCTTATGTGGGTTAGAAAATGTCACCCATGCGTTGCTAGGCACACTGTATAAAACATTACTCTTCTATCTGCGCCCAGTATCTGGAGCCTAAACCAGGGAACTTTGTCTCCATTGAGGATGGGACTGTGATGGGAAAACACAAAGGTCTGTTTGTAGTGCAGAGATTATGAAATCATGAGCTTCTTAACTAAAATGACTGAAATATCATGCAAGTAGAATGAGGTGGCTGTTAATATATTTTCTGATGTTGCCATTGAAATCTAAAGTGATTGTATTTTGCTTTACTGTTCATTTATGAACATGCATATTCTATAAATAACTTCTCTTGCTATTTTCACGCGTCACCGTCCATACAGGCTGGTTCACTCTGACACTAGGCCAGAGGGCGAGGATAGGAGGACAGAGAGACGCCTGGTTTGTGGTGGACAAAGACATCTCTACCGGAGATGTGTTTGTGGTGAGAAAACCTGTTGAAATGAAACTATAGAGTGAAACATGAAAAAATGTTTCTAACATTTAGGATTTTCATTCAATTTGCTATTTTTTTAAAGTTGTGTTTTACAACTTGATTAAAACCATCCTGTTACTTACTTCTTATAAACCTTTTCTGCTTAGGCTCCAACCACCAATCATCCGGCTCTTTTCCGCAACACAGTGCGGACTGATCGCTTCCACTGGATAGCAGTCGACCCGCCTCCTGAGTTAGTAAGGACCCAGATGATGGAGTGTTACTTCCGCTTCATCCATCAGATGCCACTCAGTGAGTTTTGTCTCATGTACATGGTGGAGAGTAACTACATACATTTACCATATTTGAAAGTATTTTAGAACCACCTGTACTTTACATGTGCATGTTTTGTTTTCATATTATCC
>OMLM01009316.1:0-10201 GCA_900302695.1 Helostoma temminkii
ATAATAACTTCGCGCCAAATTAAAAGGAAAAAAAGGAATTTAAAAAATCACCTGGTAGCGCTTTCCTAGAAACTTCTTGCATCACCACTTCTAAGAACCCCAGTTCTAAGAATCAGACCAGCGCAATTCTCGGAATTTGAGTCTTGGACCGTACCACTTTCTCGGGCCAGGGGAGAGCTGTGTTTTCCCCTCGTGGTGAAAACTCCCACTTTCCACAGGAGTTTTTCTAGCGCGTGTCACGCACAGTGATTAGTACAGTAGACGCAGCGTGAAAACAATGTTCGAAGGAGCGCGAGAAGACGTTAAAATGTATAAAATGAAGCAGGAACTTGTTTAAAACTGCTCAGACCCCCCCCGCGTTTGGTTCAATCCGCAGTTACAGGACGTCGAGCCGACGACGTCACCAGCTCCTTAAACCCAGCCCCCGAGATTCTCAGAACTAATTTATATTCCATGACTTAAACGGTGCATCGTTTCGTCGCATTTAACACACAGGCCCTACACATTCAACACACAGACCGAGCTCTGAGTTAGGCCCATGCGGACAGGTCCCAGTGACAGCCTTTTGATTTTGACTCATTTTAGCCACATTTCCTGCAGGTGCGCTGTCTTCATAGACGGAGAACGCTGCGAACCAACGTCGGGGTTTGTTGAATATGAAAAAAAATCTTTATTAGATTAGTACTATTCTTCCAGGCTGTCATAAAAGCGTGTTTGATGTGGATGTGATTGTTTGCAGTTAATCCGAGCTGAACGGTACAATCGGCACTTGTTAGGCTGAGTTTTTTCCTCTATCATCATCTGCAGATGTAGCGGTTTACACAGCTGTTATCGCTGCTACTAGTTCGCTTCTGGCGGATGAATCGAATGTTTATTTATGAGATACTGATTGTAGATGATCTACAGTAGCTGTGTCATCATAACGGAGAACTTGTTGCATGGATGCGAGCTCAGCGTCAGTCTAAAAGCATATGATGAGAGGGATATGTGGTTCGTGCTTAGAGTAGCAATATTTCACGTTATTAGGTGAATGTGTTGGTGTTTGTAGAGTTTTTTATTGTATGTAAATTATGGCTCCTTTAAAAGGTTTCCTCTTTCTTGGAATAATATATACGGGATGTTTTGATTGGACAAGTGTAATTAATTGAAGTGCAGGACGCCTGTGAAACTGTCTATTAATTGTCTGTTCTATTGTTGATGTGCACACTTACAACAAAGCGTTGCTCTTTGAAAAAAGATGCCAAAGATTCCTGGAAAATGTATTGAATTCATTGCTGTAATTTTTTAAATTTTTTATTTTTTGCTCCTTCCATTTCATTTAAAGCATGTGTACTGCCTGTCGGTCATGTCTCAGAGCTGGGCAAGAATAAACTAAAGTCTCTGTGATTCTAACGCTGCCAGTGTTGTGTTTTACTTTGTGGCCTCTTAGTGTGAAACTTCTCACCAGCCACAGCGTTTTGCATCAAACAATATTTAACAGTGCGATTAGTTTCATGTCAGAACTACTGTGAATTTACATTTGTTTTACCAGTTAACAGAAGACAGAGAGAGAGAGAAGAGAGGGCATGGTTAGCAGCTGTGACTGCATCTGAAAATTATATTAATATCACAAGTTGTGGGCACACATTTACTGTCAATGACTCACCTTGGAAACTTTGTTTGTGGTGACTCCAAACCACAGCTTCCCCATCTTTTCTCATCCCGTTCACTCCTTGGCACAGAAGGAGCATTTGCTGGGCTGTGACAAATAAAATTATAAAATAAATATATTAGGCTACATTAATAGTGAAAGTGTCATCTAGTAAAAACTATGCTTGACTCCTAAAATAGTAAATATTTGTGAAATATTGTCTGGTTGTGGCACTGTAAATATTTGAATAATGCAGATGAAGGACCAGTAGGCAAACACAGACTGTGGCAGCAGCTCTATTCTTGTCAATGTTAATAACGTTAATAACTAATGAACAGCATATCCCATTTTCATACATGCAACCTCAACTTGTGGATTTATATTTTATTTTGTAAAGCTCAGCGGGACTTTAAATTCACCTGAAGTAACCTACTGCTCCCTATGCACTACCATTTGAAAGTTTGGACGCACATAGGAATGATGATGTTTTCCATGAACGGATCCATGTCTTCAGCTTTGTTACCGTCGTTGCAAAAGGGTTTTCTAATGGAGTTAATGATTCTTTTACATGAATAAACTTGCATAAACATGACATGCTGTTGGAAGACACTAATGTCTGCTGATCACAGGCCTGTACGTTTATGTAAACATTCCATTAAAAAAACACCTGTTTCCAGCTACAGTCACAATTTACAGTATTAACTATGTCTACGCTGTGTTTCGGATCGATTTGATTAAAATCTGCTTTTCTTTCAAAAACGTTCAGTTCTATGTGTGTCCAAACTTTTGCCTGGTAGTGTGTATTTTACAGTCTTTAATAAATTACATTACATTTCTTACATTTGTAGCACTTTAGTTTTAATAGCGGTGATGATGAAAGGTTAAGCAGCATTAAAATATTTTCTTAAACTCAGATTTAAGGAATGTGTTTTTTTTGTGCATTTTTCTTTTATCACTTTTACAGAATAATGGTTATTGATTAACAGACAAATGAATTATTGAAGCAGCCTGTAATCAATCACTTAACAACTGATTTAGATTTGTTTACATAAATCTAAATAAATCAGATGCAGTTCCTTGTTTATTTTCTTTTGTCTTTTTTTAACCCTTTGTGTGACGACACACTCCGCTGTAAATGAACTGACATTTCCCTGTGGATCGCCTGAGCATCCACCCATCTGGATCCGGCATCCCACTAAAAACACTCCAGGTGTTCACAAACCATTTGGGAAAAAAAAGGTCTCCAAAATAATTAAGACATGCGCTTTTACAGCAATCTCCGATTCAGCACAGCCAAATAAAGACTATCTTGAGCTCCAAACAAAGAGCAGCGTCAACTTTATTTCAATCCACTTGGGGGATGTTTAAGGCGCTCCAGCACATTTATGCATAATGCACGGCCATAAACCATCCAGGAGTTAGGAGAGAGATGTGTAATTTACCAAGCCCCATGCTGTGCCCAGCTATAGAAGGATGAGATAATTACTGCAGATCCTTGGCAAACTTTCATTCAACCAATTCCTAGCAAAAATAAATGACCCACTTACAGAGGACAGAGAAAGAGCACAGGGTAAATGATCAATATGCCCCAGTCTAAACTGGTATGGGCAACCTTGTCACATTATGGACATTATATTGGTTAATTGTTCATCTCCATTCAATCTGTACAATTAAACACCAGGTCATGACGTTAGGGTCCTGGTCTCTTTGTGCGAGTGGCACAGTGTTCAAAAAGAATCACAGCACAAAGCAGGGCGTGACAGTGATTCAAACCTGCTCGGCCAGTAACAGCTGCACATTAAGAAAGACTCTTGTACACTTTTGACACAGTGTGAAACATCTCTAAGCCGTATCATTGCCTACACTTGGTGAATGATAGGTCATTGAATAGAAATGCCCACTGACAAAAGCCTGAGGCCCGGAGGTTGCCTCACTTTTTTTTTTCATAAACTGCACACTTTTGTCTCGTTTCACAGCAAATTTCTGCCAACTTCAGTGTTCATTGTCAGCAAAGATGTGAGTGTGGAGTTTTGTTCTGAGAGGCATGATGCAACCAAGCTGTAACACCAAACAGATAATGCTGTTAGCTACAGAGGTCTTTTTAGTTCCTTTCTTTAAAAGAATTTCTTTTTATATTGTTAAGTTTCACTTTTTTAACTCCATGCAACCCAGAAGCATTTTTTTTCTGCTTTACTCCACAATAAAAGTTGCTTGTTATCGCACACCTTCTCTACTTCAGGTCTTAATTGTGGCATGAAAACAATGTGTCAATAAAAGCATTTGATCTCAAAATGTTATTGTAAATTTTTATGTGATCATTTACTGTATTTAAAGAGAACACGAAAACATACAGCGTGACTGAATTTAACATATCAGAGAACAAGAGGTGTCATAAATGGACTGATCGTACTTCAAAACATTTTGTGTGCAGGTAAAGATGAGAGCGTTTTACTTGGAGGTGCACCTCTTGCTTTTTTAATTAAGAGACAAACAGAAGAGTCATATTCTGACATGAAATCCTGTCTTCTTTACGTGTGTGTGTGTGTGTGTGTGTGTGTGTGTGTGTGTGCACTTACACACTCTGGTCTAAAAGTTGGCTTTCATCCCATCTGACAAGGTGAAACACACACACACACACAGGAAAATTACCAGCAGTACTAAAAGACAGATACGGCGCATTTCTCACGTTTCTAAAAGCAGTGACTTTATTATATGTACTGCTGGTAGCATAATTGTTGATATGATCATTTTGGCAATGCAGTCTGTTCAGAGCGTTCTTCTTCTGTAATACCTTGGCTGTATATTCAGAAGTTATGCATTTTAGAGCAGGAACAACAAAACAAGCGTTCCAGAAATGAAAATCTCCATTTATATAAAAGCTTTGTTAAAGAGAGTTTTATTCTGCTTTATCAGTTATTTCATAAACAAAACACACACCCAGAAAAAATAAAAAAAACTCTGGAGGAAGTTGCTGCAGCGTGTCTGTGTGGATAACCTTGAGTTCACCAGATGCCTGTGCAAGTTACATGCTAAGGTTATAGTCAGAGCAGAGGCGTGTTAGTGGGCTAGAATTCCAATTTAGTCAAATCAAAGCATGTAGATTCAGGACTTTCTCAAGGCCAACTGAGAAGAGCCAGGAATGCAGGCTGTAGAGTCCAGCGTAATGGAATTTTCCAGGCATACCAGATACAGCCTCTTGCCAGTGTGCCATCTGCTGGATGATGGGTCAGCTGCTCCCACAAAACATGAGGATATACAGTAAATTATAAGTGAGCAGTAATAGCCACCATCCTTTCACGTCTTCACAATCTGAGTGTTTGCTCTGTCTCCCTCTTTTCTCTCACTTGCCCCCGGCTGCAAAATATAGGAGTTCCAAGAGCACACGAAGAGGAGCTGTTAAATTTGGGACAACTTCTGCACAGATTAGTTTCAAAGCCTCGTTATGTGTCTCGCTACATGGATTCAGTTTGGTATTTTAACTGAGGTATCCAGTCTCTAACACTGAGATTTAGCAGAGGAATTCAAATGGTAAACAAGTGGCTCTTATTTCTTTGCACCACCCTCTGTAAAGATCCAATAAAAATCGTCTGTCTCAATCAAAACACTTTCCTGCTTTGCAGGCTTCTGATAACTCCTCTGCACATACTGTGCTTCAAGGATACCAAAATAAGTATTTTATTGTAGATAGCTAAAATACTCTTGTGGTCCTTCTGTATAAAATGTTTAAAGAGTTAGCTACATGGTAAACATAGTAAACATGAACATACAATACCAGTCAAAAGTTTGGTCACACGCCTTTAGATGTGTTATTATCATATCCTTTTAAAATAATAAACTTGCATTAGCAAACATAACATGCTATTGGAAGACAGTACTAATGTTTGCTGATAAACCTCTGTATGTTTATGGAAATATTCCTTTTTTAACAGTTCATTCCAGCTACAGTAGTCATTTACAATATTACCAGTATCTACACTATATTTCTGATCAATTTGATGTTATAAAATTTAGGTTTTTTTTGTTTTTTGTCAAAAATAATGATCATTTCTGTGTGCCCAAACATTTGACTGGCTGTGGACATCTTACAATCTTGCAAAAAATACTCTCTAAATTTTACACCAGATAAAGTCGAGAAGTATAATACCAACATTTAGGCCTTTAGCAAAAAGTATTTGCTCACTCAATTACCACATCCAAAAAAAATACCAAAGTGCACTGACCAGTCTGGGAACAGTTACAAAGCTATATCTAAGGCTCCACAGATCCACATTTAGAGACACTGTCAATGTATAGAGAAGAACAGTAGTGAACATCTCCAGAAGTGGCTAACTTTCCAACATAAGTAAAAGCATGGCAACCTGGAAGTCACATAAGATCCAAGAAAAACTCAAGAAATTGCAGACGCCTGTCACCTCAGTTAAAGACAATTATGACTCCACTATTAGATTCTGGGTAGAAACCCAGCAGAATATTAAGCCTTGTATTTAAGGCTAAATGACCCTCAAACGTTTTGGGAGAATGTTGTATGAACTGATGAGTCAAGAGTCGAAGACCAGGGTGCCAATAATTAAACACAGCAATCCACAAAAACAACATCATACCTTCCATAAATGCAAATACATGTTAAAACACATGCTGAGGCAGCCTAGGCCAGGCTCCTGTGTCTTTAAGGCCCCTCTTTCCCCATCCTACTGTTTTGATTGGCTAGCTTGGTTAAGTCTTCCTGTGGGCTGGACTAGTGCTGTTCCAACTTGGAACGACTTTACCATATGTGTAACATCAGAACACAAAAAACAAAATGGGAACCTTTAAATGCAGCCGTATGTTGCAACAAGACAATGATACCAAGTATAAAGGTAGTATAGACTGTGGGATTTGGGGCTGTCCTAGATCAAAGATCACCAAACATGGTGATGTCTTTAGTCTTAGCTCAAAAAATCCTACTTTACACTGGGAGAGAGGTTTAAAGGCGGCCATTGACAAGGTCAGGCAACCAAAACAGTGTGAGAAAGGGCACCATAACATATTGCAGATGCTCTGTGAGAGACCAGATTGAAACATCCTTTCACTGACTTGTGTCATAACCTATGATTCAGTAGGTATTACTATTGTACACTCTGCATAAATAAAAGATGTCGTACCCATATTTATTAGCTCAGTGTTGTAAAGTGAGGCTGCAGTGAACTTATGAGATTACTGATTGCTCACAGTCTGTAGGCACCTTGAGAGTAAGTCAAGCTCTGAATGGGTGAAAAGGAATATATTTCTGTAGTGGTCTGGTTAAAGCCAGAACATGAACTAGATATTAAGTTCAGAGGACCAATGCTTTTTCACAATTGTGATTTACATGCTGCATAAACTATTTACTTCAGTATTTAAAACTTGCACGCTTAGTTTGCCTAGGTTTGCTCAGGCAGTTTGAAGATCTTAACATTTTAGTAAAAGATTTACACGAAACAGAAACAGTCAGGAGGTGGTTGAATATTTTTTCACAGCATATTAAATGAGATTCAGGTCATTGATGAAGAGATTAATTAGTTCATAATTAGTTCATAGGGATTGTTTTTTTTTTGCTAAAAACAAAAAAACGATGTGCTGAATAGTATCTGTGTAACGTGTGCTTTGATGTTAAATGTGTCTAGTGTCATTCCCTCTGTTAACTGTTGCAGCTTTCTTTCCTCTGTAGTTTGCCATGCTGTAGCCCAATTTTGCTTTCAACTATATCAAATTCTCGCGTGTTACATTGCTCCCACCGCCAGGTCAAAGTAGCTGCCTGCATCTAAAGCCAACTGCTGATACTGGTCTACAGGGCTGGTTAAACAGGAACTACACACACCTAGCTCCAGGCCACGGTTCAACAAGAACTGCACACAAAGCAGCAACCGAGCACTTCACACATTCACCACTTCAGCTCTCTGTTTCTTTTGCTTCTGTGATAGAAAATGAATACAATCCTGGGTACAGAAATGTTAAATTTCTTAATCAACGTGTCTATTTTATTTCAATGATTTTTTAATGCTGAATTTTTCAGCATAAATATGAGAGATGAGTCCAAACTGGTGAGAAACTGTTTCAAAATGTAAATTTATCAAAATAAGAGCTTTCTTAATTTAATTTCACTAGAGAAATATGGTATTGGCCTTTATATATTGGTTGTGAGTCCATCTGCTTTAAACAGTCACAGCCTTCCATTAATATATATAGGTGTATTTTCATGTCAGTTTTTTTCCTCCAGCCAAAGCAGTAAATGGATTTAAATCCAACATGAAAACATGGGATTGGGGAGGATGAAAGCAATCCCACCAAGCCCCAGAAGACGACTGCTTTACCCAAAGTAAAATAAACTGATATGGATTGAAGGAGATATAATTCCCATATTTTTCAAAAAAAAATGCAGTTAAAAAATGTGCAATGCATTAAATGCACATGCACATTTAAAGAAAAGAAATCATACAATTTGCGAACATTTTAAAGAACAATGCTTTTCTTTATTTCCCCTTTCATCCAGTTTTGAATAATCTGTGAGTTTAAAATGTCATTGTTCAATTGAATTTCTTATGAAATAGACTTTATCTTGTCAGTGCCTACATTCTTACTTTAATTAGTAGATAAAGCCAGACAGTGCTTTATTCTTCTCCTAAATTCTGGAAATCCTCCCACTCCTCATGTGTTTGCTAGAAACAAATCAACTCGAATAATCATCAGGCCTCATTAATCTACATTTATGCAAGTGTGAAATGAAGAAATTAACATACTTTTGATCACAATTTATTCTCACAAATGTACCAGACTCAAAAAGTTACTGTATTCCTCGGTGCTTTCATTAAAAGTGTGTCAGAAGCTCAGGAAATGCCAGGTGGAAGTGGTGATGCAGAGAGAGCAGAGTGACACCTCCCGTTAGCGAAACATCCACATAAGTGTTATCTGTTCTACATCACACTCAAACTCTCGTTTTTGCTGCACTTTGAAAATAATGTTGTGCTTTGCTTGCGCCTTTTCTTGGTTGCGTCACGTGTGAACTTAACAGGAAAACATTTAAACCAAAGAATAAGTTTAGTCAACTTGCACGCTGCCGATTTAAACTTTTTAAATTGTAAAAAAGTCTTTTCTGGCACAGGTTAACCACCAGCCTTTGTTTTCGGCATCTTCTGTGCATGTGAAATTATTGTTGAAGGTTAACATGAAAATCAAAGGCGAATCAAAAAGTTCTCTCAAATCGCTCAGATCATATCTCCCCACATGTTAAATGCCTATTTAAATGTTTTTTACATACTGTTGATAACTAGGACTAGAATTAATTATTGTATTCGGTACTCTCATTTGCTTATCAGATGGCAGTTGTTCCTATCATAATTTGTGTATAATGTATGTCCTTTAATGTTAGTTTGCATGATTGTTGGTGTTGCGACAGAGGACGTGATTCAGCACTATATTAATCTGATATCTGAGTTAAGTTGACCATTAAAAAAACTGTATGAATATGTTGATTTATTGTTTGTTTCAGTGCAGGTGTGCCGATGTTTCAGCTGATACCGTTTTTGGTAAAGTTTTAGTTGTTATATTCTAAGCACAGCTCTCCATGCACTTTCACAAGACACTGAATAACTACTATAACTAACTAACTAACTAACTAATAAATACTATGTAGTGGATAGATCTACATTTTTCAATCTATGCAATAATCAAACTTGATTGGACTTTAGTACTTGGGCATAGCTTTCTGTCCTTGTACAGAACATGTGCAGCTGTAATCTGGCATTGCAAAGACACAAGTGTCAGAATTTTTTTTCATTACTTCATTTAATTTTCCTTTTTATATAAAAAGGAAGCTTTCCTAAGAATTCATCCTCTGTTCACATTCATTTATCCAGCCAGCAATGAACAGCTGTATTTTATTTTCCACAGGTGTTGAGTAACAGAAGAAAGAAGTCTCACCTTTTTTCTGCTGGAAGGAGTGAGGCATGATGGGATCTGTAGTGGGAATTGGGTTGCACTGCTAAAACCAGTTGTGGAAGCGGAGGGCCCTCTTCTGCAGTTCCAAAAGTCTTAAGCGTCGCCTCAATCAACTTGTCTAAGTGGCAACAATAAGATCTGAAGCTATATGTCTGACAAGTAGCTAGATGGTCCAAGATGCGGAGTGTGGCTGGTGCCCAAGCGCCCGAATGGCACCTAAAGCTAAAAGAGGTGAAGCTGTCTTCAGTGCAAAATGGCACCAAATCTTTGTGTTGCAGTGGCGACGCAGCTCTGGTGAAGCCTTGTGTCTGTTGTTGTTCAGCAGGATGGGAACGCTTCTGGAAAGGCGGGCACAGCAGCAGGGCTGAAATGAGTCAAGTCGACTGAGCACGCTTCATGTCAGTGAAACGGTCCACAGGGCATCTCTGGCTCTCTGAGCTGATAGGCCGCCTGCACTCTAGCGTTCATTGATTGTAGCACTCAGTCGCTCCACTTTTCCACGAATGCTAAAACCGTGGGGCAGGCTGAATTTTGGAGAAAAAAAAAAAGATTAAAGAGCCTGTAAAATAATCCCAGTTTTTCAATATATAATTCATTTGAACGAAGAGTCTAAAATCC
>OMLM01009316.1:15072-37063 GCA_900302695.1 Helostoma temminkii
ATAATGTTTATTGAAAAAAAAAAGCCATGTTAAATGGCACCCCACCACTTCACACAAAAAAGGAAAGAAAAGAAAAACAGATTTCAGGATACAACTCTAAATCCTCCTGCTTTAAAAGTGCTTCAGATGTGCAGCATGAAGCTCACAAGCATAGATGATTTATGCTAAAACCTTTGCTGTAGGCAGGGATTGTCTCTGTCTACCATTTTAATACACATTTACATGCTAAAACATAAGAATTAGAATTCATTAGTGTAATCTGAGGTCTAGATCTAGATCAGGAGTTGTTTGATTAGTAGCTTTGGGACACTGTTTTTGTAGCAAGTCTGCCTGTCTTCTACTTTTGTTTTTGGTTGTGCTTGAAGACTAATCTCTGCTATCTCAGCTCTAATTAACAGAGCATACATAGTTCCCAGACACATTTGTTGTTTTCCTTTTTTTTCAGCAAAGATCTCCGTGTTGTTTTTGTGCAAAGCCAAAGCACCTGGACTGGCCTTCCTCCTGACAATGATACAGACATACGAATGAACAAAAACATCAATCCACTCATTTTACTTTTCACATACAAATGTAGCCTGCATCATATTGACACTGTCAGCATCAACCTTCAATTCCTGAAAACTGGGCCTTTTTGAAACCAAGAGACCTGCATTTAGAAAACATCAGTTTCTCCGTTTCCTATTCATCATGTAGGTGCAAAACACATGCTTTCACTCACTCTTTTATAAAGAAGTACACAACAACTGTGCAGCTGCTGTGTTCTGCATAGTGTTTGAGGTTTACCTACTTCAGAGGAAGTGGTGTGGAGAAGAGCACAGTGTTACAACCAGCAAATAAAACAGGATATCCGATGCTGGAACAATTGAAACGCTAAAATATGACAAATGAGGTTGTTTTCTCTGACTCCTATAGAACTTTCTGTTCTATATTTATTGTTTTTAGTGACAATGAGTGACATTAATAAACACGACAAAGTTCAAACATCAAACATAACTCCAGTGTGAATTCTCTGTTGTGGTGGACCCTGTGAGCACATTTACTTTCACACGTTGTGGCACAGTGAAGAAAAAATTGGAGCCCATCATATCAATGACATGCGTAGCTACACTCTCTAACTGCCAAACATCAAAGAGTCCATGATTTCCTCTAACCGAGCATGTTAATTGGTGCTTGATTGATAACTTGAGTTCACGGGCGATGGCATGTGTCGTCTAAATTGTTCCAGGGTGTCTTTTTGAAATCAGGTTTAAGAGTGGAAGAAGAATCACTGGCGGGCCCATTAAAAAATTGCCCGTGTACACACTTGCAAATAAGCTGTCACACATTACAAATGAGATTACCTTTTTCAGTGTGCCCTGGAACTTCAAGATGAGGGGATGCATGGGTAAGACACTAAAATAGCTCAAATCGGTTGTTTTTTTCTTTATCAGTGTGTTCAATCTGCAAGTGCTGTTTATGCTTTCTTGATGCATAGTGAAAAAAGTATACTCACAGCCTGGAGCACAATGCAGTCAGTGGCAGTAAAGTACGAATTATTGGTAAAAAGACAAGGCTCACAGTGAATGATTCCGTTTTACATTTGGAAAAAATAATGACACAGCTTTACTTTCATTTCACCATCCCATAGAAGCAGTTTGTTAACTACATCAATCATCCTATTAGACTCATTTATAGCAAAAGATAATATCAGCTATACGTGAGCATGTGTACACAAAACACACAATGTCAGTATTACACAAGCAACACTGTGATACAGCTATGAAACAGAATCAGAGGTGAAAAAGCAGTTATCATATTTGCATACAATCACGAGCATGCAAAGCGATTGTCTGGTTTGAATGGAAGAGATCGCCTGAGGTCAGACAAAGCCCACATGAAGCCTGGGCTTTGTCGGACATCTGATGGCGACTCGCTTATATCAAACATCAGAAGCGTTTGAGCTTTGAAAAACGACAAGCGGCAGAACAACTCTAAATTTAAGTGAAGCAGAGGATAACGAGTGCTCGGCCATTATAAACTCAAACATGTGGAGGTGTTGTTCAAATAGTATTTGTTCAAATATTTAACTAAATGTGTGTCATGCCTTTAGAAACGAAATGTTGATTTGTAGACCTTAAGCTGCAGAACCCTTAAAAAATACTGGAATGGAAAGTAACACCATTGTACCATAATTATATGCACACCGGAAATGGAGAAGACTGAAAAGAACTGTGGGTGAAATGTTGGAAAATACAAATGTCAGTAAAAAGCTACATTAACCAGTATTTATACAGTATGTTAACAATAGGACAATGTGTAATTCAAAAAGTGTCCCTCCAAATGACAAACACGCAGTTAGTAGATCCCTAAAGAGCCATGAAGCACTTTATCACTTTCAGCTTGCTGTTTTGGTTCAGTCTCACCACTCTTCCTAACCTGGTTTCCAAACACAGTGAAAACCCAATGTTCACTACCTGCCCTGCATCAAATGGCAAACAAAGAGAAAGGTAACTCACAGCGAGTAGACATTTAGCAGCTAAAAAGCCAAATGTTTTTCTCAGAAGTCAGTGAAGGTGCAAAAAGAGCTAAAATAACAGCGAATATTGGACATACCTGGACATCTAACTTTGATTAATATCTGTGTTTGCACATGTTGTAATATTTCCTGATGCTACAAAATGGAGGTCCAGGTTATCTATCCATGTCTTAATTTAAGCCAAGTACCTGCTGTTCAACCCCTTAATGTCGCTCTACACATAAGAAAGCAAGTAAAAATACTAAAGCATGTAAAGCATCCACATGCTGGTCGACTGTGCAAAAACATGTGTTTGGAATCTTACAAGTATGACCCCGTCAGTTCACAGTATTCATTCTCTCATAAATATGTTCTCTTGACATCGAAACCACTGTGGAAACCTTACAAAAGCTGTTGACTGTGGGAAAATTACAACGCAGACATTAAGGCCTTGTTCACATATTTTGTGCATGCATGCAAAGCAAAGCTTGCAAACCCTGACTAAAGGGAAGAACAGCTATGACAGAAAAAAATAAAACAAACATACCAAAGAATGAGTGAATCACATCCAGCCAATTGGCTAATTTGACGTTTTGTCCCAGAGGAAGTCAAAAATGACTGTTCTGTTGTTTACATTGCCGGTAGGCACAGTGTTATGGAGCTCCACTCCTACTGTTATTAAATCACAGTTAATTATATTAATTCCAATTACCCAGGTCCAAGTCAAATTTCAGAATATTTCAGTAGTATTTATTAAAAGCAAACCCAGCAAGTAATTTGATATTACAGATAAGAAAGGAGTCAAAAACGCTGACAGGAACTCACTTTTTATCATGGTTCCAGAAGATATACAGAGCATGACAGTGCACGGGAGCACTGCAGCATGCAACACGTAGTGTGAATTTAAATCATGTCGCATTACAGCAGGGGCCAATTCACACTTCACTGGATGAGTGCTCCAAGTTAGTACCAAAACATTTGCTGAGCTGCTTCCGTTTGAGACAGCATCTTGCAGTTTCAAAACCATTTTTATCAATTATCATCATTGAGGCCACTTTATTTGCAAAGTATGCTGCCTAAAGAAATGCCTCATGTAAAAAAAATATAGAGTTATGATGTAGTAACACGTTTATGATACACGTTTTTAAAAAAAAGAACCAACATAGCCAAACACACAACATAAATTAGCTGCTTGTCTGAAAATAATAAACACCTTAATAAAACAGTATATTTCAGTTCTGTATGGACATGACTCAGTGACTTGATCATTGTGTGTGTGTGTGTGTGTTTTATATTTTATACTATTTTTTATATTATATTTTTAGCTGGTAGGGCACAGGAGAGTTTAGATAAAAAGAAATGCAGGAAATCACCAGTGCAGCCAAACCTGACTCCTCTTAAACCTTTACTTCCTATTAAAGGACAAGGATTTGTTGGCATTAATATAGAAAATAATATTCCTTCCATTCCTGTTCCTAACTTTTCACTTGTTAAGATGCCTGCGGAAATAATCTTAGACTACTGGTTGTAAAGCAAATCCACTCATTATCAAGATATCCTCAGTATTAATGGGTTTTGTGTGGGCTACTGTACTTTTGTGTCAACAAACCAGAACATATTTCTGTGTTTTTGTACCTTGACCAACAAGAAATAGTCAAAGACAGTTGTGTCCTGCATGAAGCGACTCTTCTCTTCCTCCATGATACAGTAAGTTAGAAGGTTTCCACTCTCAATGTGGCCCTGGGCCTTTTACACGCGCGCAGCCTCTATATGCAGGAAATATGTAATTTTGTTTATGTTTCAGTTCATAACACAGTTAGTTGTTGACTTGTCATAATGGTTGTAGGACGTAGTTCTGAGTAAAAGGGAAGCTGTATTCGCACATGCACACAGGAGCTGGCCTGCTGCCTTACATGGGCAAACCTTTGAACTCGCTCGCGGCTGGAATTTCGGAGCGTGACGTCACGGCCCACAACTCTCCCAGAATTGGGATCAAGAAGTTTCACTTTTTGGTGGGATTTCAACCTCTGCTATAGTTCCTAGAAAGAGAGGTAAGCGAAACTATCTAGCTCTCGTCTGACGCTTTAAACACCGCTGCGACTATCGGCTGTGTGTATTCTAGTGCAACGCTTAGCTTTGAGTGAAATCCTAACGTTGGAGTGGCTCGTCCTCAGTTTGTTCGGCCTTGTTGCGCTGTAATGTGAATTTTACTGCAGCTCCGATGGAGTTCACAATGAGGGCGTGGACACTACACACTTGGCTGCTAGTTTGGTCACACGAGGACTGTAACAAAGTTTAACTTGTCGCTAGGTATTGGTGAGCCGGGTCTGGTCATGCATTAACATATGGGACAGTATGAAACCGTCATGTTTTGTCAAACGAGACTCTCTGGGCGTCCCAGGCGTTTTCTGTTTTTAGCCAAGCGGTCTACTGCTGAGCAATGCGGAAGACAGACTGTCACCGGAGAAACATGAGAAGCCCCCATCTGCAGAGAAATATGTCGCAGAATTTTCATTCAGCGGTGCCATAACAGCTCATTTAACAAAGTTTACCTTTATCACAAGTGACTGTTGCCTAACTATCTGCTAGTTGTGTTGTTAAAGAAAGCAGAGTGGACGCACTTTGGTTACGGTAGTGCAGATTCGCCACGTTGTTAAAGTAGTTTTGCTAACCTTCTGTGCTGTTAAATCACCAAAATGTAGTTTTTTGAGCTGTAGTTGTGATTTCGGTGTTCATTAGACTATAAGTGACAGCATCATTCATTGCACGTACTCGCTATGTTTGTGGAAACAGAGCAAATTCAAAGTAACAGGCCTACTGTCACCCAGAAATGATCAATACTGTTCACTACATTATACAGTACAGTATACTTTCAGATAAAAAGGCAAAACACGAAACCATTAGTGCTTTGATGTGCGATATAGAAATGCACAAACAAGCCAGACCTGGCTCCACCCAAACTTTTGAGTTCCTATGTTTTTTAGCAGGTGACTTATAAACCATCAATTTCAGTAATTTATTTCAAGAACACTGACAAACAAAACCTAATCATTATCAAGATATATCCTATCACTTCGACGAGTTGTTCTCGTGGATCAACAGTCCTGAACAAGAGACGGTTGAGAATGAAGTAACTTTCTTAAGGTAAATGGTGCTCTATTTGAATATTTCACAACAGGAAAATCCCAGCTTGTGTCATACTGTTCACACATACAATTCTTAGGTACTATATGGTGGAGTGTCCCAGCCTTGTTTGTACTGGCACTGATTGTTACTTCATGCATTATACACGCTGTGAAGTTTTATATGTGGATAGGGTGCAAATTGGAGAAGAGTACTTTCACAAAAGGGCAACATGTGGACAAAGAAATAGCCTCTCAGCCGAGAAGTGTGCAGGGTAGATTTATTAACCTTTCATGGAAGAAGTCACTCTATACTCTTGATTCATGTCTCATGTTTTTTTCCAAAGCTTTACATGAGTCATAGTCACAGGTGACTTAACTGAAAACCCATGTAAATGACTTTGACATTGTCAATTGTCTTCCTCTTTGCGAGTGAAAAATAACCTCAGTCTAGACTATAGATATTGTTCTGCCATAAAACGTTGTGAGCGTGAAAAATAAGTCTTACTTTTGTGTTTCAAAGACTGAATTCCAACTTTGACTTAGATGTGAATTTCAAATCAGTAACACCAAGGTCCCTTGAGAGGGCTGCCATCAAACCGAATACATCTGTGTCGCTCTGACACATTTTTGACTCAGGCAACATTAAACAGAAGTGTCTTTAAAATCTCTGGTTAAAAAGACCTCATTTGACAGCGTTGATGATGTTAAAGTTAAAAGATGAATGCTTCAACTGCCTTTGAGCCCGGGCCCCCCTGGTAGGTTTAATCTACTGTTTGTGTTTCTTGGCATATTTTAATGAGGATGTCCTTTCTCTGGAAGGCACCGCAGCAGCTCCTCAGACTAAAAAAACAGCATGATGTCAGGAGAGTGGGCTTTTTAAAAAAGTGTCACCTGGTTGAGAGTATTGACGACAAGCAGAAAGTTATAGGTGGGTATAGGTATTGGTAGGACAGCTGCCTTTAACTTTAGAGCGGGAATTCTTCTTAATGACCGTTACAATACCGTTGTGCACCAAAATTTGAATGGATAATAAAAAAAAACTGTAGAATTTCATTATCGAGGGAAAAAAAGTTTATGTTCTTCTGAACCAATCATTACACAACGCAGAGAGCCTATTGGACATGTCAGCGCCCGCTTCCTGCTATGCTCTGAGATGGGGGTGTGACTGTAGTAAGCTGGTTTGCACAACAATCCTGTTGACTGTCTTTTTCCAATCAACAGAAAAGTGATGCAGGACAGTTTATAGTCCTGTATAATTTTCACAGGGTTTCTGACACTTATTCCTGAGGTACTTTTATTGTCTATCAAGTTGCTATCACTCACTGTATGTTGCCTGATTACGTTTTCCTCAGGACTGTGAGGGCTGAACTTGATTGACACCTCCTTCACTCTCTCTCTCTGCTCTTAGTTTTGTTGCACCTCTAGGTGATATAGACTTAGAAATATTTTTGCAACAATTATAGAACCATTTGATCTGTTTTTGGCCACAAGTCACATCAAGAGACAGTTTAGTTTAGTTAATGGTGCATGCGTCTTAGTCAGCAGTTTGGATGGCATCGTGTGTTTGGCTAAATGTCAGAAGTTTATTTCAGTGTTTACGTCTTTCATCATAGAACCACTGGCAAACAAAACCTTACTGAATTAGGGGAGTTTGCTCTAGTTGGTCTTGTTGGTATTTGCTATAATCATCTCATGTTGTGCTTGAGGTGGTGGAACATATTAGATTTAAATTACTGCCCTTTCTTAGTTTGGGTTTCTGACACAACTTGCAACCCGCCAATGTTTTATCAACATCTGTTTGTTACTGAACCATTTCTAAGTGACGTTTTCTTTTTCAAAATGAGTTCTCCCTCAAACATTCTCATCATTGAACATATGAATCCAAGTCCTCATGCAGCTATTGCTGATATGCAAATGGAGCCTGTTAAGTGACAGCCAGTTACAGCAATTCCTCTCTTTGTGGTTTTTTTGCTAGTCTTGCTGATATTTTGTTTGCTCATCATCCTCCGACTTATGTTCTGTTCTCCTCTGAGGTGATGGTGATGGTATCACTGGGATTTTTCTGATCCCCTGTGAGTGTGTGAGAGGACTTTGGTGACTTTGTCATGAGGTACACACATGCCATAGATAGAGCATTATTTTTTACACATGGCAGCAGCTAACTTGCTATTAGCTAGCTACTAGTCCTGCAAAATATATGATCCTGATCCAGAAGAGAGAGCTGGAATCTATCAGAAATCCTCCTGAAGATCTGAAATACACCAGGAACAGAGGTGCAGAGCTGGGGAGAAGCACTGAGAAAACTCACTGCAACAATGTCTCTCCAATAAAATGGACGAGTCCTTTGTGCTGATTATGGTCCAGAATGGGACATGGCTGAAGGAACTCAGAACATCTCCACCACAGTTCTGATTTCTTGGTGCTTTGGAAGTGTCACATTATTCCTAGGATAGCTCCACTCAAGTTCAATGTGACTAGGTGTATAATCAGCCAGGATAGTTAAAAACACTTCTTTGGAACATTGTTTTGAGTTAATTAGAAATATGCTCCAAAATGTATTTTAATGTGGAGAGGTGCTGTCGACTTATTGAACAGCACTGGTAGGAGTACAAAGATACTGGCTTCGAATAAGTTTTTTAAAAAAGGCTCACCAATCAGAGAAATACAACTATTTCTGCTTAATAACTAGCACTGGATAGGTAGGGCGGGGCCCACTGGATTGATTTTGAGTGAGAGCTAGAGCTAGCTTTTCTTTGCTAAGTTCTGTACTGTAGCTTTGAGAAAAAAAAATATTTGGAAAACAGTAAAATATGACAATTAATTTTGTTTTTGAGTGAAACTTTATATAAAATGTTTTATTGTATTAGTTGATTAAATAACAGTATAGTAAAATCTGTAGTTTCAAAATGTCTTCACTTTCTCTTTACAGTGAAGTACTCCAACTGAATACAATAAACATTTACAATCACGAAAAAATGATCAAGCAGTTGATGTTGGTGTGGTCCTGCAAAACACAAAACAAAAATAAAAGTCACCCATTTGATTCATTTTTTCCCTTAATATTTACAGATTGCAACATACTGTAGGAGACGTTGCTTCAGCAGTCTTCAGGAAACCAGATCCAGTCAGAGAGGAGAAAAGGTAAGATCGCTTGTGCTGTACTTTGTTGTGTTGTGCTTTTTATGTACTGTTTGTTGGTGCTGTTGCTTTCATGATGGCTGGTAGTGGAACTGTCTGGAAGGTTGAATGCTTTATCCTCAACTTTAAAGGACATTTTCACCAATTTTAAACTTGTTCAGTTTAGGCAGTACATGTTGTGAGCAGTATTAAACTCCACTGTGTTTTATCCATTTTTAAATACTTCTGCTCTTCAGCTGAATAACTCCCCCAGATGACACCATCTGGGGGCTTTCAGTTCATTTGGTGGAGCCTTGGTGTTCTTGCTGGAGTGGGGGGGGTCTGTATTGACCCTCTTTTAAGCTGCCAAGAGAGGTAGTGTCAGAAATGGGGCAGTTTCATCCTGGCATCTGTGTAAAAGACCCGAGGCAGCGTCGGGTGTTGGGGGGGAAGGGGTGAGAAATTTAAGTGATGTTTTATTGTGAGACTAGCCACAGAGGTTGCTCCCCAACATACACAAGAGGAGAAACAGCATTTATGACATGATTTTAACTCAACATTGTGTTCAGTAATGATTACATGGTTACATTAAACTTCGTTTGGAGAACTGGAGAGGCTCAAAGGGCCGCCATGATGTGCAAGTGGCTGGCAGCAGAAGAATGTGGTCAGTTTTTTGATGACATAGTTCAACCAATCTTGTATTACGGTGCTTAACCAGACCCCAGGCTCTAGAGGAGCAGGACTACAACAAATACCAAATCTATGACCTCTATAATATCAGCAGGCAGAATATATCATCTGACTGAAGGTCTCCTCCAGATTGTGCAATTGAGAGAAGTGTTTCAGCTAGAGGCATAGAAATATTCTAATATAGGGAAGGCAGAGGGAAATTGGAACCATAGGAAAAGAGCTGAAACTTGGTGACAACAATGTCTCAGTTGGTAGGGCAGTAGCCTATGAACATATATATGGCCTAATTGCCCTAAGAAACATTTACCAATCAGACCATGAGATGGTTAAAGAACATGAAGTAGCTCAGTTGCACAAGTTATTTTTGGTCGTTGTAAATCATTGTTTTACACAGTGAGGCAGTAATTATAAACTTTTGAAGAGCTGGTGTAATATAATGTTTATATAATGCCACATTCAAAGAGCAGCACTGGGTTTTGTTATGTGGCTAATATTTGATATAAGTCTGAGGAAGCTGCCCTGAATTGACCTGAAATAGACATGTTTGCTCACGTAGAAGTATGAAGCCATAGCAGATGGTGTCATCATGCATTTCAAATGGTCTGTTGCATACAGTACGGTTGACTCATTGTCCACATCACGTATTATCCAGCTATGAACATTGAACGTTTATTCATGTCTGCATTGACATTGTAGCAACATTGTCTTGTGGTCCTGTTTAAATGGCTCTGCTAATATGCTTCCTTATTATGTGTTTTACGCTCTCGATTAAAATAACGATACATTAACAAGGGCTTAATGTGATGTAATGATGTAAAAGTAGCCATGTTTATGAAAATTATAAGAAAGTTATCAGAAAAAGCAGAGACTGCCAATAGACGTATTTCAAAGAATGTATAGAAATGTAAGAATCTCAGTCCTCTGGTTACTTGTCCTTTCTTTTGGGATGTAGATTAAGTGCGTTAAGTGCAAGAGGAAATGAGCACACTCGCGCCAAGTTGCTCTTCAATAAGATTCCAATACAGGCAGAGCGGTGTAATGTTCTCTGTTAGCGGCTGTTAATATTACCGTGATCTCTGCTGACCTACGGCACTCACAGCTAGTAATCAGACTTTAATTACACCTTCTTAATCACTTGAACACAATCTATGTGACAAGACTCAAGAAGGAAGCTTCTCGTTGTAAATGTGCACTCTTTACCTCCTAATCTGGCCCTGCTTGCCTGATGAATAAAACATAAATTATGTCTATATTTCCTCGCATGTTTGCGTTTTGCTGAGATTCCCATTACAGTTTCAAACTAATTCATGTTTTTCCTCCTGCATTTTTACTGTTTACTCTCTAAAATAGACCTACAAGTGCAGGCTCACAGTGTTACCCATCTTAGGTCAGGCTGAGCCCAAAGTTCTCTACAATCATCGCTATTATTCCCAGTGAAAGGTATGCACCACAGAACTGGCTCTGCTGAGTGACTCTGGCTCACAGAGTATGGCATTCCAAGCTAAAAGCAAACCAAACTGATATTGCCCTCAATACTGTCTTCATATTTTCTCCATATTTGGAAATGTTTACCTCCTCATGATGGTTGACAGAGGTTGGAAGAGGGGATGTGAGTCATTTCAGCTGCATAAGGCTTTCTAGGGGTGAGAGGAGCCTTCCAAATGACTGCCATTTAGTGAAGCTAGCAGTTTACTGTGCTTCAGTGATCTAAAGACAAACTGTGAGTATTCTGTTCTCTTCTCAATGTGTGTTATATTTTAGTTTTATAGTAGCATGCATGTTTTTAGTCAGATAATATAATTACTTAATATGATTAATGTCATATAAATGTGAGATAAAAGGAGCTAAAATGATGGATTTTTGCATTGTCCAAACTGTGTATAATAGGGTGGTTGTGGGCAACTTGTGTCATCATTTGTTCTATACTTTGCTGAATGTTAGAGAGCTATGAAGAAAATGTGGTTGCTATTTATTTGCATCAGACAAGGAAACTAACACACAATGTTCCCGTGCATCTCTGCAAGGATGGGAAAAACAGGGAATCGATTTTCACTTTTCACAAGCTCACCAGATACATCGGAAAGTTTTTGAGAAGTTTGGGCAAAGTCAGCACCACAGTGAGAAATTTTTTTGTCTGTGAGACTGACCCTGTATACAAGTGACTGTCAGTAATATGAGGAGGTTATAGAGATGAAAGTGAAAAGCCCAAACATTTGTTGTGTCTGACTGACTTGAGTACATACTGTCAGATAAATGTGTCCTGTGTGTGTTTCCTGTAGATGTCTTGTGGTTTTGTGGGAGTGTGTTTGGGAGTGAGTGTGTGTGTTGGGGGCAGTTCAGGTCATTGATGAATTCTGCTTTTGCAAACATCCACTCTAACTGATAGCTACACCTTAACAAGTTCGACCTGCCTTCTGGCTTTTACTTTCACACTTCAAACATTTAGTGGCAGGTGCCTGGCAGTTTTTTTCCCTATCACAAGTAGAGGTAAGAGGTAAATGATTTTACTTAGCTGCAGGGGTTGATGCTGGTGACTTCAGTGATGGTGAGATTATCTAATTCATTTATCTTTAAGTTATGCTGCTACTATATAATATTTCACCCATATAGCCACTGTTTCTGTCTGCGTTTCTTTCATATATTTTTGTTGGATACTGATATCTGCATGTTTACACAATTTTTACTGAATGATTATCCAAATCCACAAATTGGTGCATGGTTTTATTAAATCACCTACTGAATGTAAGACTCAACGGTATTTGACTCTGAAACATAGATAACCTGCACTCTGTATTCTCCCAGGATGTCATGCTTACATCTTCCTGAACTGTGTCACGAGACTGTAGATGGTTATGTTGTGGTTTCTGCCTCAGTTATATAACATATTTTCAACCCTGTTCATTCTAAAAGCTGTACCTTTTCTGGAAACACGCCATTATAGTGATCTCAAGCCAGTAAACACTCTGTGCTCTAGACAGAGATTCATTCCTGGACTTCAAGCAAACAAGAAATCATCTAATAAGAAAACATTAACTGAATAAGAAAGACTTGACCTCAGATCACTTACTTGTACTGAAATGACTCTAAGCATAGCTGTGTTGTCAGTGAGTCAGTTCATCCCTTCGGTCCAGACAAGAACAGATGATGTCTCTTTAAATTGAATTCACATTTTTGCACATGATGAAGATCCAGTGGTTTTCGTGTTTTCTGTCTTCAAGTTAATTTGTCATCACACGGAACCATTCAGTAAACACTTGCTGTTAAAAACCATTTATAAATAATTTCAAAAATTTTTCCTGGTAATAAGCCACATATACATTAGGATCTTAGGAGCAACTTGGGGGAACACGACCCATTGACCCTAAAGAGCTGTTATAACATGATGTTCATCAGAGCCATAGGGCTGTACTACAGTTGGAAATGTGGAGTTTTGGGCTACTTTGGCCAGACTCATTAAAAATTAGATATGTGTTGCTGTTGCCTTGGTTACCTGGTGTTCACAATGGGTACTGTTAGGAATCGATGGTCATGAGGGAGTTATTAGTGCACAGAGAAGTTTTATTATCTGTTTTAATGCGTCTATCACCGGTGTGCCTGTTGATTTGCAGTGGAATAATGAAATGACAGATTTGATGTGAACGTTAGCGCTGATGTCTCTGTGGGTATTCAACCATGTCTGGTGCTGGTTGCACAAAATGTAACTAGTGGATTTGCTGCACATTGCAATTGTGGCTTGACCATACGCAGCACCACTCCTGTTAGAGACTGTGGATGGAACAGATACCTGCTGCCTTCAGGTGGCTGTAGAAAGAGGCACCAAGGTGAAGGAAACAGGATACCAGAATCCCTTATCCAGCTTATGGTGGCTGCAAGTTTAATCAGCTGGTAAAATCATTTACTAATCTTTATTGTGACTCACTGGCATTAATGTCATAATTTGATTAAGATTTTGTTAGCTGGTTGAAAAGTGTACAATAAAAGCAGAAAGATGTAAAATACATGGGTTAAAAGCTTTGTATGATGTTAGAGATGTTTATAGCAGCTGTTAAACTAAACTGAGAAGCTGAGCAATCGACCACACACGACCCACCTATTCTTGGCACCATGGTTGCTGTGTGACACTTGATTCACAACTACTTTTGCTGCTTTTGCTGTGCCTCTCCTCCCACTGTGGTCACCTAGCTATGCAGTCAAGGAAATTACCTCAAGTGCCACAGGAAAACACCAGTGTACTGGTGCAACACTGCGTTCCCCAACCTGCATCAATACATAAATGCATCCCTAAGTGTTGTGTTCTGACATGCCTCATTGAAGAGCTTTGGGAGGTTTTAGAGTGACATTTTGGTGTCCATTGACCTTTAAGTGAAACAACATAAGGTCTGGTGGAAGAAATAAACATTTTGATTTTTAAAAGTGAACATCCATAAGCAATAAAATTAAGTTTTACTACAGCAGTCTGCTTTGTTTAACAAATATTAAATAGAGTAGCAATTAAAACTAATCAGATTATTAGTTTTAACTGTTATAGCCTAAATATCAGTGTGTGAGATTTACACTGAAACATTAGGCTATTAACAGTTGTAGCAAACAATTTTAACACTGTCAAGAAGAATGTTTTGTCCAGTCTGTTTGTTCAATGGCTTTACTACTAGTCGCAAACACTGATGATGGTGTTACATCAGTCTCAGGCAACATCCTCCAACGCTACAATCACTTAATCTGGTCTCACTCTACTTTGCCGTCCTTAATTTCAAGATGTTGACATCCTCCAGAGAGATCACATGTTTTCAAGACAAGTCTTCCAAATGAATCTCGTCAACAAATTAAGACATGATTAACAAGAGCAATTACACTGAGGATACAGCTAAGCTGAGGAGAATCGAGCTAAAGTGGAAGAGATTATCCTGCTTTATTAAGGAGAATCACTTTAAGGGTTTGATTACTTTCTGTTTTTGTGTTTACCTCTTGATTACTCTAAAACTGATGATTCTTTCTAAATGTTTTTTCTCTATCGCTTTAGAGTGCACATTGAACACTGTGAAAAAAAGTAGGCTTCTACATTGGAGAAGTGGCCACATTAGAGCCAACATTTTTAGACCAACACTGCTAGAACAATAATTAATGGATTTGAATGTGTGTCAGTATCTGATTTGCACATAAATAGTTTTACTCCCATTATAAATAGTTCTTCCTCTTTCTCAGTGGAGCTCGACAGAGTGAGACAATAAACAACAATCTTGGATTATTTTACCCTGAGCTTCAAGGTTTTGGCTGGGTCCCTCATTTGCGTGCTGACTAAGCTTCATGCTGGTGGTCATCATGATGATTGAACACAAATTGCCGAAAGACTATACCTGCCTTAATTGTTCTCTATACAAAAAATAAAACTCCCTTTGTTGTGTAAAGTCTCAAATTCCAGGTTTTATTGTAATTTGTCCTATAAGTATAATTTAATAAATTAATCTTAAGTAGTTGCATTTACAGTTTGTGCATTAAGGTGCATGAGTAAGTGTACTTGTAGTACAGTTAAATTTTAACTTATAGACTGAATATATTTAAATTTTTATCTCTTTTATCAATTTCAAACACCATAAAGCTTAGTTAAACCAAGGTCTCTAATACCTTTGATATGTGTATCAAGCTCCACTGATCAGTCTGTTTCCAAAGTACTGATGTTGTCATGAGACTATTTGGGTATTTTAGTGTGTGTTTTTCCTCTTTATTATCCCACATAGCTACATTAAACCAATCAACCAAGAAAATTTCATTTTGACTGTCTTCTGTGTGTGATTTCCTGTCCCTAACCTCTTACCTCTCTTTCTCAGAATTCCCATGCTTAGTGCTAAGATTTTTACAGAAAACCAAAGTCATTATGTCACCTTCAGGTCTGTCTGCTTTCCTAAATGCAATTGCCCATGAAGGATTTCTTCCATCGCTGTTTGTAAGAAAACAAAGAGCATTCTATTGGATCTCTTCCCATATTCCTGTAGCATATGGAAAAATACAGCTCACTTCAATTACAAGTATATTGGGGCAGAGTGTGTATGTCCGTCATCGTAACACAGTTGCGTCCATATCCATAAAATTCACCAGTGGTTGTAGTCGTCATTTCAATATTCTAGCTGTAATCTCTACTGTCTAAAAACTTCTACTATATTTTTGTCCTGCTGTTATTCCTGGCTCGTTTGAACTTGCTGCGACCTGTTGACTTGCACATGGACTCGTCTCTTCTTTTGAACTGAGACACCTAGCCTGTGAACGCCTAGAGCTTGTGGGAAGTCATGCTCTTTGCTACAATCTAATGATATTTGTTTTTAGATTAGCATTTCAGAAATATAGCATTGTGATCTAAACACACCAAGTAAGTAATATGACCTACTGAAGCAGTTTTTAGGGCTGGATTTTTTAGCTGTTAGCCATGCTAGAAATCTAAATAGGATGAGGTTTTCCTACATGCACAATCTGGAAGTTAAGGTTTCACTTTTTTCTTTCAGTTTTAATGAGAATTAATCATTTCTGATAGTTGCTACTGGGACAGACAGATGGTGCTGTCTCGGAAGCAGGGACTTTTGGGGAGTCATAAACCATGGCTAAGAAACCAAAACCAAGTTTTTTTTGCCCTATGTTGACAGAAAAATTTCCTGGGGTCTTTCTGAAAATGATTTTAAATCTAACCTTGCGTTAAGTCAGATCACTCCTTTGTTCATGACAGCCAACAGGTATAATTTTCATTGATCGTTGTTGTTGAAAGTGTTGCTTAACAGTAAACAACATTAACCCAACCACTAAGAGTAACACATAACCCATAATGACAACAGTTCCAGACAGTGTAGTGACTATGTGCCAAAAGTGACATTTTCTCTGTGCTCTTATCAATCAGGATTACCAAAAGCATCTTGGCAATAATAATAATAATAATAATGATATATTGATAGCTATTTTAAACCTGTACCTTTTAGACTTTTAAGAGGAGGAGAAAGTCTCCTAATTTCAGTAATAAGTTAATACTGCTTTTATGGACCCCAGCAGCCATGTTATATTGAGATTGAAGTGTAGTGATCAGGTGATCAACAAATACTAATTGGCAACTAACTGATTAATTGTGATTATTTTAATCATTTTTGAAGTATCAAACATGCTTCAGCACTCTGACTCAAACCACAGACAATGTTGTTAGGTGAATCTACTTTAATGTTGATGATAATTGTTTGATATAGTGTGAATTGAGGAAGTAATATGGAGCAGCCACTCTCAGCCTGTGCACTAAATCTGCTGTAGGATTTAAGCTGATGGTGAAATGGACCTTATGTGTCGAGTTTGAGGCCATTTGTGTTAAAATCTGACAGATCCAATACATTAGATGCATTCTGAAATCTTTTAAATCCCTCTGACACAACTTTGATATTTTTGTAGAAGCATTAAATTAGGAAGAAACTTACAAACTAAAGACCTAGATTTGTTTTGCCATTTTTCACAGATTGCACTTGTTAGCCTAGAGCTCAAGTCGGTGTAAATTTTACAGTTTTTCTGCTAATGATAAAAGCATTGAGAAGTAAGCCTCAGGCTTCTTTTTTCTCACACTTTGGGATGGCATGACGACTCATGTAGTAACAAAATTTCAATGAACAACTGTTATCATGAAGTTTTGGTTTCTATTAAAGTCTTTTAGGATAACACTGTTGGTTTGGAACTGTACAATCAGCTTAGCAGGGTTGCTTTTACTTATTTATTTTTTTAGCTTGTTGGTACATTGAACATGTGTGGATCTATCCACCCACCTTGATGTTGTAACTTTGTGGAGAAAGGATTGTTGCTGTTTCATAATGACGACTACCTGAAGCACTAGTCAGATCGTAGCAGTTAATTGATTCTCTAAATGTGCACCAGTCACAGTATCTATGGTGAGATCTGTTTCTCTGCAGTAGAAACATAGTCATCAAAGTATAAGTAACACTTTGTAACACTATCAAAAACAGGTTAATTGCAATAGTAAACATCAGCCAGTCAATATCTGTGAACTACGAGTCCTCTATCATGGTCTACGCAGAAACTAAATAGGGACACATTTTTCTGTTTTCCCATGACTGATGTGTATCTGTGTGTGTGTGTGTTGTGTGTGTGTGTGTATGTGTATGTGTATGTATATAGTTGTGTATATGCATGTATATGCAAATGTGTATATGTGTGTGTATGCAAAAAAAAGGCAATGAAAATTGTCCCCTTACTGTTTCCATATGATTTAGGAGGGTGTGTTTCAACCAGGTGCTGCCAATCATCAGCCTTTGATTAATCATCAGCAGGTGTGCAGACCTCTACAAAAGCAGGCGTTTCGGCAGTTTGCTGGTCTGAAGCATTCAAGCGTGTGTTGACACAATGGCAAGAGGGAAAGACAGAAGAAATTGTTTGTGCACATCAATCTGGAAAGCTTATACAACAATTTCCAAACATTCTGCAACTGTCTGTGAAGATTCTCAGTCATTCAGGATACGTTATCTGAAAGTTAAGTCATAGCTACTCACTGACCTTGTTAAATGTTAAAATCAATGACAGCACCATTAGAAAAAGACTTAAGAAAAAGAACAGTTTATTTGGAAGGTTGCCCTGAGAAAGCTTCTTCTGTCTAAAAAGAAACAACAACATGAAAGCACAACTGACGTAAACAAAACTGCATCTGAACAAACCACAAGACTTCTGGAACAATGTCCTGTGGACAGAAGAGAGCAAAGTGGAGCTGTTTGGCCTTTGTCCAGCACCATGTTTGGTGAAAACTAAACACAGCATTTAGCAGAAACACCTTATATCCAGTACAGCGGTAGAGGGGTGATGGGCAACTTGCAGTCACTGACATGACCATGAACTCCTCTCTATAGCAGAGTATTCTAGAGGCCAATGTGATGCCCTCTGTCTGACAGCTAAAGCTTTGTCAAAATTGGGTCATGTGATTGACAACACACCAGTAAATCTACATCAGAGCGGCTAAAAAAAATAAAATAATAGAGGGTTTAGAATGGCCTAGACAAAACCCAGACCTGAACCCAATGGAAATGCTGTGGCAGAACCTTGAGAGCTGTACATAAGGGAATGCATTTAACCCTCAGTCAACTGAAGCTAAGATTTGTACGCAGCAATGTGGGAGACTGATAGTCAAACAGGACATATATACAAATGTGTGTGTGTATTTGTTTTCAGCTAATGTTTCATTTTTGCTTGTAAAATAATCTTTCTTGTCACATGGTCTTTATCTCTGGGACAAACAATGCTCTGTACATGTGGTACCTGTAGCTTTTTAATTAACTCAGATGAAAATATCCAAAAGAGTATGCTGGCAGTCAAACAGTGAGTGGACCCCGCGTGAGTGCTCAGTCACAACTATACTACCATGCAATGACAATTCTAGTGGGGATTTTGTGAAAAGAACTCCAGGGGCAGGACAAGGAGGTATAGAGGTAATAGACTTGACATCTGTTTGAAAGGCTAATACAAGGATACAAATTAGGGTGTATTATTCATAACATAGAATCTGTGTTTTGAATCCAGCGGTAGGAGAAAATTACAAGATGATGACGATTCTTCAGAACATTCTACCCCTCATATATTTAGACTGCCCTCAGGCATATTCCTGTAAGCCCACTGGTGCAGTACCTATTTTAGGAAAGGTAGCTAATTTAATTTGAACATTCCTTTCGCAATGTTATTAGGTTGTGTAGTGTTGTAGAGTTTATTTTAAAACAGATAAAATTGCATTTTTGCCTATTACCCTACACTCAATAGCTATTGGCATTCACACCCACCTCCAGCCTCCAGCGAATGGCTAGATGGCTAATTTTAGAAAGAATCTTGGTTATACCAAACATTTCCTATTTCACAGCTATTGTTTACACTTTGCTGAGAACACTCAAAGACTTAGAAATTCTTATTTCTTCTATCACCCTTCGTAGATGTAATGCTTTTGTCCTGACATGCAGTGTCAGTTTATGGGACCTCATACATACTCTTATGTGCCTTTCTATACCTTGTTTCATGTCTGACACTGGGATGCCTTCAGTGTGACCTCATCAGAAGCTCTTATTGCATTATTTCAGCCCAGACTGGCTGAGACTACGCTTGAGCTTAGACAACACAGGTTAATATGTGACTTGAGTGCAGTCTCTATGACAGTCTGTAGAGGACTCCTTCGCTTTGGAAGATCTGTGTGACAACTTTTGCGTCAACTGTTCTAAAGAAAAATGGCATTTTCAGTATTCAAAGACACCATATATATTGTAGCTTATCAAAATAGCAGAATGAAATGCCACATGAAGATGAAGATTAGAAGAGGGTTAGGTTAGGGTGTGATGCATGTACACTAATTTGAGTCCTTCTCCAGACTGTCCATCATAGTCTGATGAATAAAGACCATTTCAAGGCCTAAATTACATTTCTTTGACAGATTATGGGTCTTTAGAATTGTGTTAATGGTCTAATGTACTTGGATGATCACTTGTGTTTGATAGTAAATTACTCTATCTGAACATTTAATGGCTTTGATAATTTGAGTATTTTGTTCATTGTGTTTTTTTTTCATAGTCTGGAAAACTGCAAATAGTTTAACCTGAGTTATCATAATGGATTTAAATGAAACTGCTCAGTTTATTTGACTGTGAAAAATACACCTGAACATTTCTGAGGTTCTGTGAGGTGATCTCAGATTTTCATGAATAGCCTATTTACTGCAGTTAAATCTAATGTAAATACATACTGTTAAACATAAGATGTGTAAGGTCGCAACAGTAGGATGATGATGACTGCCTCTTTTTTTATAGTTGTAGCTGAGATGTGTGTCATATTTTACAAAATATCCATGTTTATACCTGGTTTCTCTGGCTCCTTTTTATACTTTTCAATTCTAAGACATCCCACTGGATATATTGCCTACAGAACAAAGAAGCATGTCATGCTACATGTATTGTGAGGTGATGGACTGTGTTCTATCAGCATAAGGCCATTAGCAACACTCAGACCTGCTTGAACTGGACACATCTGTGGACATCTTTCTTTACACAACTTCTTTTGGCAATGAGGGTCTTTTTCATTTCTCTAAGCAGTTTAGCATCAGACATAGAAAGTCACCACGCTGATGTGTTTCGACATCATCAGTTTTCGAATGATCAGCATATTAGCTGGAGAGTTTCGTAGTGAATTTACCTTTTTTTTCAGTTCCATCTCTTCACCTATGAGCATTTTCCCCAGACCACCAAGTAATTTAATGTGGATTCCATTGCTCTCTGGAAGACCTCTGGTGCTGATTACTGGTTATTGCTTCTCTTTTTGGTATTTTGTGGTGCTCTCTGTTCCCTTTATGGGATCATTGTAGTCTGAAGGGCATTACATGCTTCTTCAGGCTGTGAAAAACCCTGTGAGTGCCTACAAACCTCTCCAACCTTAAGCAAATGTCTCTTAAAACTCGTGGATGTGTGCAGTTCCTTGTTAATGATTGCCTGATTGGTTTGAGAAAACCCCAACCCAACCACGTAATAAGGTAACCAACATATTTAAAAGACCAAAACAACATAAAAGCACAGTGGCTATACAACTTTGACATGCAGAAACTGTAAATGTGTTAGCTAAGAACCACCATGTTTGACTTCTTCTAACGCACTTACTGTAGCCTTGTTAATAGCTCCCACAGTGTTTGATATTAGATGCACTAATTGATTGTTGTGCACAGTCTGCACACAGCTGCAGCAGGGCTTAATTGCAGGTTGCAAGTGTGCATGTTTTTAAACTGGCTTTGGCACTCATCTTACAGCCTTGGCTCCTTTCACAGATTCATCAAAAGTGTTGGTGTGCTAGATTACTGGCATGGTATATTTATTGTACTTTCACCCACAAGTCAGTAAACCTGTTCCTAAACATAAAGTCACGTTTAGGAACTATGCGACTGCGGCACAGTTGGTAGGGCAGTCGTTTATAGACCCCGAGGTTGTGGGTGTGATTCCTAGTATAGCCGATTCCTGGCCACGCGTCACAGTGTTTTTGGACAAGACACTGAAACCCGTACCTTTGGCCCATCAAAGTACCAGGCTGTCCACAAAGGATTTCCCCAAGGGGATTAATATAAATATAAAGTATCAGTTATTATTATTATTTTTTTTGATTAGGTTTAGGTCTGCGATAAATCTATCAAATTATCCCTGCTGCATTTTTGTTTGACAGACGGTGCTTATTGAATTTGTTTAAGACCTCATCAAACTTATCTTTGTCTTACAGATAGCAGCATGGCAGTTTTCTTCCCTGTAACATTGGCAACATTCACAATTCAGTTTTGACTACTTATTTTATGAAAATATAAACAAACAAAGAAATCACATTTGAGGTTTTTTTTCCATCTGCTGTTAAATAACTAAGGGAAATTGAAGTGCTCCTACTAAAACAGCATGACACGAATGATTTAGCCATTTTTGGTCTTGAATTACCGGACAAACATTCAGGAAACTTTCCCTTACAACAGTGGTCAGGAATTGGGTTCATTCACAGGAATGTTTTTTCAGCATTGTTCATCATTCATTGGCCCCTACAGTACATA